>OZ001662.1:16660757-16913257 GCA_963924145.1 Pyrausta purpuralis | reverse complement strand
ACAGGTTTATGCCTTTGAGCTTATTTAAAAGCTTGCTTTGATTCCATTGCTTTGTTTATTTGGCTTATTAAGCAGAATAATCAACCTTTGTATTCCCTTTTTGGCTTCATAAAACATTATTTTTCAGGTGTCCTGGATAAGAGTGTCTGATGACGAGAATCTGGAACTGCTAACAGTGGATTTAGATACACATACAGCGGATTCCAGGTGTGTTTTACTAACCTTAGTTATTAGCATATAGTATGCTATGTAACTTGTTACAAGCAGGTTAAATAAATTATAAGAACTACGATTTACTATCTATACTAATATTATAAAGCTGAAGAGTTTGTTTGTTTGTTTGTTTGAACGCGCTAATCTCAAAAACTACTGGCCCGATTTGAAAAATTATTTTTACGTTGGATAGTCCATTTATCGAGGAAGGCTTTAGGCTATATAACATAAAGATACGACTCATAAGACCACAGCAGCAATGAAAAATGTTGCGAAAACGGGAGAAAGATATTCCTTTTGAGAGCTTCCGCTGCGTACGCTGCAAAAACCGCTTAAGTTACACAAAAATCATGTATGACAGGATTGTTCAGCATTAAGAGTTCTATAATAAAGTCCGCGACAGCATATGCCTATCTTTTATGGTTGACTTACTACAACCTTTTTTATGTTAATAAATTTGTAAAAAAATAATGCATTATTTTTAGAGGTGTATTATACACACAGGTATTTATTCTTATCAAAATAAATACATTCATCATCACGAGCATTTCATTTAGAACCAAGCTGAATGATATTATTTGATTTCAATAAATGTCTTAGGAGCTATCACAGTTTTAACATATTAGGATATTAGCCGAGGCGAGAGGCGCTGTATACCGAAATACAGGATACACCTATCCTAGTTCGGTAGCAGATGCTTTGTAATACTGTTGTAACAGAATTACTTAGTTTTAGTTGTATTGTAGAACGTGATGATATAAATTATGAGTTCTTCTTGTATAACTGTAATTCCTTTTTGAAATAAAGAAATTGAAATTGAAAAAAAATAACTCCGCACCAAAATAATGTTCGCAGCTTAAGTACAACGTGCGCTTGCGCTAATATATATATTATAAAGCTGAAGAGTTTGTTTGTTTAAACGCGCTTATCTCAGGAACTGCTGGACCGATTTGAAAAAATATTTCTGTGTTGGATAGCTTCTTTATCGAGAAAGGCTTTAGGATATAAAACATGACGCTGCGACGGGAGGGGAGGGAGTAAACTCAAAACACGCGGACGAAGTCGCGGGGGACCGCTAGTTAGAAATATAAGTCAAATAAATACTTGATCATTTATGAAAAAAGAAAAAATATTAGCTTCAAAAATCAGTCATTAAATATAGGGATTCAATTTGTAATAGTTTTGTTATCCTTAAGTAATCCGATGCATACAATCGTTAAAACTTTATCAGAAATGGATCATGCCTTCGACGTTATTATTATTATTAGTTGTTGGGCTCTAAAGTTGCCAGCTCGACCAGGTATGATCTATTGTGGCGCCCTTATATTTAAATTTCACTGCTTAGTCCCGTTGAGTCCATAAATTTCCAGATTCTTTGGAGCGTGATATCTGCTATCTCATCCGGGTGCATGATGTGCCGCCCGAGATGGATACTTCTTTTGCTCATAAGCGGTCCGCATGAGCAGAGGATATGCATGGCCGTTTCTTCTTCTGTATTACAGAATCTACAAAGAGTGTCTTCGGTCATGTTCATATTGGCCAAATGTTTGTTCAGTTTGCAATGGCCAGTTAGTATTCTGGTCACTGCACAAGCTTTGTATCTTTCGAACTTTAACAGTTCTTTAGCTACTTTGTTGTTGTAACCTCGAATTAGTGCTTTTGAGTGTTCTTGTCCTTGTGTAGACTTCCACGACTCAATAGCCTCTTGCTTACAGAGGGTGGTTAGAAGCGTAGTGGCGCGTTGTTTGGTGATGCCACAGAATGGTTCTACGCCGATTTGAGGGTTATTGGCTCCTTCTCTAGCAAGTTCATCTGCTACTTCGTTTCCTTCAATCTTTGAATGCCCTGGTACCCATGTAAGTGTGACTTTGTTGGTGTTTCCCAGTTCATTCAATGTCTCAGTGCATGTTTGCACCAGTTTTGACATTTGTTCGAAGGATTTTAGAGCCAGCAATGCAGCTTGGCTATCTGAGTTGATGTAGATGTGTTGGTTCCGGAGTCTCTTCTCAAGGTTTATCTCTGCACATTTGTATATGGCAAAGACCTCGGCTTGGAAGATGAAGGTTTCAGTCCCCATGTTTATACTAACTTTGAGCTTAGGCCTCTCTCCGTAGATCCCACAACCTACATCATTCCCTTTTTTGGATCCGTCTGTGTACCAGACGTGACTACCTTTCTTAAATGACATTTGGCCCTCAAGCCATTTATCTCTAGAAGGTATGTTTACGGAATATAACTTAGTAAAGTTACATTCTGTATGCATGTCGTCACTAGGCATGCTTAGTAGTCGGTTTTCAAGTACTGTACTTAAGCCTTCGACGTTACCTTCTAAGCAATTTCTAAGTGAAACAAAATTGACAATATCTTTTAAAAATAAACTCCCTGTAAAGAGGCTCAAAAGGCGCTAAATAGAAATGAAACGTCAGCTTACTTTGTAGATAGAAATAAACGTTCCCATGATACTTCGCAAAACTATTGGACTCTTGCGCCTTCCACTAGGTTTGTACGTCACCATAAATTTTCACTTAAATCGGATTTACCTGGGCCCAGCGTTTTTACTGAAACGATATAAAAGTGGCCGAAGATTCATGGACGGTGTGAAGGGGCTTTTACTTCTAGTTTTTTGTGTGAATATTTTAAGGTTATTTATGGAGGTTTGCAGTTGATAGTTATGAGCCTTTTAGCTGAACCGTAGTTAAGTGGTAACGGTTTCGATTACATAAGGTTTTTTTCCTGTTAACTAGGCCCTAGAGTATATAGAATTTCAGTAGTTAAGGAAGGTTACTGACAGACGCAAAATTACAGATATTGATTTAAAAAAGTTCTTTATTACGAACAAAATACATTACATTGGCCTTTTTTCATCCAATAAATGACCTTACACGTTAATAAAATATATTCATTTAATTTAACAGGTACAGAGTAGACATAGCTGGCGAAAATTGGAAACTAGCATTATCAGACGCGAAAGTTCACGACTCAGGGATATATTGCTGTCATGTGTCCACTCATCCACCTATGCTGAAAAGATTTGAACTTATTGTTCATGGTAAGCCTCTCTTAATATATATTTTTCTGAAAAATTTTGCCAGATTTAGGAAATATGCATCCTCAAAATTGTTGGTCTTTGATTAAGAACCCAATTAATGATGGTCTTTGATTAATGACCAACATAACTTTGACTGCATGTTTTAGGAAATAATTGATAAACCAATAATTTTCCGAGATTCATACGAAATATGAATAACCTACACAATTTATAAACGCCGTCCTATTTTGCTGACTCTATGATTGTGACATTTCCTGCAATCCAATTTAAATATGAGCCACATATAATTAAACACACATACAAAACGCAACCTAACCCAATGATTTTATATAAAATATTAACATCATTATAAATTTCATATCGAATATTCAAAAGATACATTCCTAATTCAAAGAGTCCCTTTTCAACCTCTCAAATATTCCATTCAACTATCACGACAATGAAACTAAAGCCTTTTAAAAGCGAAAATTCTAAATGCATTTTTTGTTTGCAGCACCGGAAATAAGGATGAGCAAAGAGGCTTTTCTCGAAAGTGGAGAGACGCTGTCGCTGAAATGTGCAGTCCTGAACCTGCACCCTGGCGATGTGGAGCCTGAGATGAGGTGGTACAAAGGGAATTCCACAATTCCGTTAGAGGACGTCAGAGGCGGTGTCTTAGTTGAGACAGATCAGCTGACGTTGATAAGTCAATTGCAGGTAAATAAGATAAACTGGTTGTTGTTTTGGTTAGTGACATACAACTCAGGAATGCATTACAATTATTGTGAAATATTAATAATAAAATATGTAAGTTTACAACATTGACGACCTGACCTCCGTGGTAGAGTGGATAAGCACGCTGGGTTTCAATGCATCGCCGTTCTGAGGTTCCGGGTTCGATTCCTGGTCGCATTAATATAGAAAACAACATTTTCTATAAATATTGTCTGGGGTTTGGGTGTTGTAAACCACCGCTGTGTCTGATTTCCATAATGCTTATTTCTTTGGGATCAGAGCAATGTATGTAATTAGTGTTCAGATATGATTATTATTTTCATTAAATTATATGCAAGTTTCAAAGATCGAAGGATCAAACTGGATGCAGATCGCTAGTGATCGGTCGCTGTGGAAAGCCGTAGGGGAGGCCTATGTTCAGCAGTGGATATCCTTTGGCTGATAATGATGATGATGATGATATGCAAGTTTTATAAAAGAAAATCTCTTTACAAAATTTAAAAAAAAAAATGAATACTTGCACACTTGCGCGTAGCTCGCGTGTATCTTTGAAATATTACGTCGTTCATTGCGACCTTACGTTGATAGTATTGACTTGCTCGCTAGTATCGCAGAATTAAATTGATTTTGAAGGTTTCTGTCATAAAAAATGTATATTTTTTGCCTCAGTATAGTTTGTACAACCATCCTTGAGTCGGGCGTTGTTGACCAAAACAACACCCTGTATATGAAAAACATAAGTTAACCCCACTTGCACAATGAGTTAATATCGTTACATCGGGGCTAAGAAATGACAAAGCATCTTTTTTTCACTGACAATTACTCATAAAAACAGAAACAAAATTACGACTTACCCAGAGTAAAACTTGATTATGTCATTGGACCTAGGTTATATTGACTTACAGTCGCGGGTTCGAATCCCGCAAGGGGCAAATGTTTGTGTGATGAGCACAAACATTTGAACCTGAGTCATGGATGTTTAATTATGTATTTAACTATTTATGGGATACGCCTCCGTCATAATCGTTGTCTGTTTTTTTGGGCGGACACAAGAATGAAAATTCATTACTTCTAAACCATGACAGTTGGTGTGTTGTCTGGCGCATATTTATATTTATTTACAGTATTGTATTATATAAAATGTATGATCGTTTTCTTTTTAAATCTGTAAGTCTGACACACAAAAAAAAAAAAAAACTTTTTGCCTTAGTGTTTTTCGTGTACTAACGTACCTATGCAACGTTATACCTAAATCAAAGTTAACCAGTAAATGTACTAAAATAAAAGCTCGCAAATTAATCGAACCAAAAAAAATCCGCAGTGTAAATGCTCAATCTAATAAATCGCACTACAATAAAGCAAAATAAATGCTTAACGCAGAAAAAATATGGCCAGGAGGCAAATGAATATAGTGAAATAACCCGTGCAGTCCAGAAGGTAGCGCAATTATGTCCCGAGCGTTCATAAACGCGGAGATAACAGACCGTATGATATTTACCATGCGATAGCAAGGGGGTTAACTGCCACGATGGGTGGGGTCCCAGTGATGGCGGATTACACGGGTTTATTAACAACAGCTACTTTGCATTTAGGATAGCTGTGGTGAATGGCACGGATAATAGTATGCTTAAAGTTAATGTATAAGGGTGCAGCACCGCTAAAATAAGCAACACCTTATTGCTCCGACCTCCGTGGTGTAGTTGCTAAGCACGCTGAGTTTCAAGGTGTCGCCGCTCCGAGGTTCCGGGTTCGATTCCCGGTCGGGTCAATATAGAAATCAATTTTTTTTATATTGCCTCGGGTCTGGGTGTTTTGATACCACCGATGTATCTGATTTCCATAATACAAGTGTATTAGCTACTTACTTTGGAATCAGAAAAATATATGTGATTGGTGTCAAATAATTAAAAAAAAACAATAGCTGTTTTGGAAAATAATAAAATAGAACCTTTAAATATTAGATACCTTTATTGCTTTTTATTTTGAATTTATTGTTTAGGATCAGAATAGTGATGCGTGTCATGGTTTACTTGTTTCTCTTAATTTCTTTTTTGGGTCTTATATCTGAAAAAACTAGATCGTGTTAGATGAAGGTAATTTTTATGATTAACGTTCATTAACACGTGGATCGCAATGGGTATTGGCTAACAAAAAGAAAAGAATGAAGTTCCAGTGATATCGAAAATATTTATTAAACTATGAAAACTGACATGATGCCATGACAATATGCTACATTCACGTGGGAAAAAATATACCACTCGTGACACGCTACGCCTACCATTTACGCCACGCCTTGCGAAATGAGCCTGAAATATTACGTGTCATATGGCTATAGCACAGAGAATAACAAATAACACACCAAGATATATTACTCACTACAAAATTAAATAAACACAAAAAAATACAAAGCGGAATCAGTTACTATTTGGATTCCTCAATTTTTTTTTTAATTTTCTATTATTCTGTAATACAGAAGTCAGTTACTTTGGATTCCTTAAATACGTATTGTTTGCGTGTTTTTTATTTATTTATATGAAACATATTTTGTATTGCTTTTAAGTGGTCATAAATTCAAGATTCTTTATAACGACCTGCCATATAACTCGCTTGTAACTAAGCTACGCCTCAAAACCACCCCCAAGGTCTTGTAATTTTACCTTCGTTCGTCTAAATTGCCGCAATATATTTGCGGAAAGTGTAAGTGGCGACTTAAATATTCTCCCCCACTTACTGTAAGAGTAGGTTGCACCAAGTTACTATAACTTAACTTTAGCAGTAAACCATAACCATTAACCTTTATTTTCATTTTAACCTGTAACCATTCACCTTATTTTAAACCATTGTAACTTTTATTTACAAGTCGTCAAAATGCAGTGCCAACTTATTGTTACCAAGCTCAATGGTTGCGGTAGTTGACCATAAATTCTGAAAAGTGAAGACGAATCATAACTTGAAGATAGGATTATTTTTCAATGAATGTGTACTTTCCTAAACTGTAAATAATAACTATCTATGCGAGAATCTGCGGTACAGCCTACCTTTAGAATGGTGATTGAACTTAAACAATATGAATACGTTTTTGCTTGGGGTGGTGCTTTTATTATAGAATGGTTCATTTCACTATTCAATTTTCTAAGCTTTGCAATCGTTAATAACATTTAGTAGCTTTCAGTTTGAAGACCATTTACGTCATCGTATATGTAAAAAAAAAAACATCTAAACAGTGTATATAAAAAAGTGTTTGGATGTATACGATCAAAAAGGTGACGGCAATTTATAAGTTCTCACGTTCTGTAGCACTAAGAATACACCATTTAAGGCTCGCTTAATATAGCTAGTTAAAATGCAAGACATGGCGCAATGTTTACTTTAAGTTTTGATGCATGTAGTGCTTTAAAACTACACTTACAGTACCTCAGGCATCTATCTCAAAACAGCAACGAGGCTATGAAATTTTCAAAGCGTTTTCCGTCTTGCAGAAACGAGGCGCATTTTTCTAAACTGTAATCTAGTAAATGCTGAACGCAGGTGGTTTCGCTAAGCGAATGTTCGTAAAGTAACGGACGAACCATTCACGATATTATTTTGAACTATTTTGCTGGATCTGATCGTGACATTAGTGTTATGTATTTTGTGTCGTGGGAGGGACTAAATGAATTGTAATAAAACAATAGATGTAAAAAAAAAACAGAGGCTTGAAAACATTTTTTACTAACATAATTTACATACATGCAACAAAAAAAAAAAATTCAAATCTACCTATTCAAAAACGAAACCATTCCCTTGCGGCATGGAGACTATAATGCTATGATGTCTTAGTTTTATTTTTTCTTGTTTGTTATTAATAAAATGGTGGGTAATAAAAAAACTGGCCAAGTGCGAGTCGGACTCGCACACTGAGGGTTCCGTGCCAACTTTAACTAAATTAGGGAAACCACTTAGAGGAACTTCCACTTAGTTAAATACCACAATATTTTGTTAACAGCAAATATAACTTTGTTTTTCATAGTGTTTGTATGAAGAACAAAGTTATGTTTGCGGTTGTTGCAAATGTGCTATATCTCAAAACGCCCATTTTACCACTTTGGAAGCGTCTAGCTATGAAACGGTAAACTTTAAAAGAAAATGGTTTTAGGAACTTTCATGTCATTTAAAAAGACCAATCCATAGACACCCCATAGACACACGCATATGTTTGCCTAAAAAAATTTTTTTCGGGTTTAGTTTCATGTATGGGATCCCCCCGTTAAGTATCATTTTTTTTGTGTATAAGAATCGTAAGCGGTTAACAGGATACATCTTCCTACCAAATTTCAACAGTGTGATGCTTATAGTAACAGAATAAAGTGGCTGTGACATACGAACGGACAGATAGACAGACAAACAGACAGACTTGACAAAACTATAGGGGTTCCGTTTTTTGCCATTCGGCTACGGCCCTAATGATAATTTACATACCTTGTAACCTATAACTCGGAACTTGTTTTTTTGGTAAACCGGGCATAGCACTCTTAGCCACAAGACTGCTATCAGCATTGTATTGCGTTTCAAATCATGAACTATTGTTTTATGTCTTCAACATACAGCGGATAGCCATAGAATGTGACGTAAACGTGCCTTCTTAATCACATTAATATGCCGTTAACGAGCTATTGGCCACCATTGGAAAAAATCGCTCATATGTCAAAGAACTAGCTCCCAGATATTGAACATTAACTTATCATAAATTAAGCGTTTTTTGTACACAGGTAGCTAAACTCAAGGTGGAGGATGCAGGCAACTACACATGTGCACTGGAGGCGCCGCTACATATGAGAGCCGTCGCAAGAGTGCACGTGCTACAAGGTTTGTATTGTAATCGCAAAATAAATGATACGAAATGGGATCTTACGCTCTTGATACTTAGCCGGGTTTTTGTTTTGTCAATTAAAATTTGTTTGAGGGTGAAGCTACATTTCCGGGGGAACTTGTGTAAAATTATCAAAAAACCAGAGGTAGATACACAAGCAGTTGTATTCATTTGACAGTTAAAAACGTACGGTATTATCTGTCAAACGTATGCCCTTCTGCCGTTACATACCGTATGTTTCGAACTGTCAAATGAATACGATTGCTTTACACAATTCCACCTCTGATGTGCCGTCGGTTATCAATGCTGTTAAGTGCTGGTATGTTATGGGTTTATCGTCGCTATATTTAAACAAAGGCACAGGTTAATTGTAAGTATAATAATAAGACAATTTTCTACAAATTCTTTAGTCTTTGGCAACCACAATATTGTTTTATTTTCATTGTTTTGCAAATTTAATCGATAAGACTAAAATACGCCACAACATGCCCTAGATTTCATTCAAATAGCACACTTCCTCATAGAGGACAGATAAAATATAACAAAGAGTTTCCACACTTATAAAACTTGTTACGACTTTCCATTTCAAAAGATGAAAGAAATTTCAAGCAGATTAACGTTACAAAGAGGAAGGCTTTAGATCAAAAAGGAAGTACTTTAAAAGTATCCGAGAAAAACTATTGGTGTTGTAGTTTGATACGATGGGAAAAATACAAAAACATTCAGAGCGTGAACAGGATAAAGGCTCACATGTTTCTTACTTACTTCATAAGAGGAAAATATATAATGCCAAATGGGAATACAGAAGTGATGAACAAGTAATGATAGGTTCTAATAAATCAATCAACAACTTCTTAACCTATGTAGTCAATAATCTTAAACTATTCAATAACACATAATAAATAAAAGCCCTGAAATAAACACATCATTGTTTTCGCAGATGTAAACCGATAGCTTCGCGAACTCAATATTCCCGTCGTCATACAATACAAAAAATAAGTAATGATAGGTAAAAAAATAACTTCACAAGTAGTGTAGTATTTATGTACTATTTGTGGGAACACTTACAAATTTTTAAATATATATAAACGAACAAAACGAGAAAAACATTAATATTAATACTAGCCAATTGACGGTAATATTTTCCTACCGATTTTCGGCAATAGCGGCCCCTTATAACAGACAAACGTCAGGTACGCAGAAGACATTATAGTGTCCCGATGTGTGTGCAATACAAAAGTGCAGTCTCTGTTCCTTTACTCTCATTGATTCGGTGAAACGGCAGATCTGACGTGACCGATGAGGAATCAGGCGCAAGACCTGAAAACACGCTATATGACTTTTTTGAGGTACGGAGGTGTCATCACCACCAACTTCCTGACTCTGAGCTGTTTCGTGAATGTGTTTTTGAAACAAATTTCTGGACCGACCCGGGATCCAAACCCGGGACCTTTTCGGTAGTAACTCAAAGTAATCGCTACGCCAACGAAGTAGTCATTTTTTCAAACCGAATATATACAACGTTTTAATAGGTGCCTTCCCATTCTAAATATTGTTTTTATATAAAACATTTTTAAACTACTTTATACGTATTAGAAATACGTGTTGCTATTGTCAAATTAATTTGAAATACTTGATGTGAACAAGGGACGTTGTAAATATAACGGGCTTTAATTTTTACCTATACCTATATATAGCAACCATTTTACTTTTACGCAAGTATGTTTCTAAAACCTTTTAAGGGTAGCCAATCTCATGCGCCATCTTGGCTTAGCTCGAACTATCAGGGCAGTATTAAATTTAGGTTCAGGTAACACGGTCGCGGCTATACGGCAAACTGTTCTAACAAAGCCTTACAAACGCTAACTCCGCAAATTACCTTTGAAGAGCACTTAGAGTTTACACCATCTAGTCTAGCGCCTGGATTAGGGCGGTTTCGATAAAATTGTTTTAGTTTATCCACGCCAAATTCTGAGTGCGCTGGTCCTAGAGATTTATAGAATTTTGGTTTTAATAACCGAATTTACAGCTTTTTCTACAACAAATAAGAGACTAATGTAAAGATAAATTAAAGACTTGAAATTTGCTTTTCAGTAAGTCACGAAGTATTAAAGTGGAAGGCAAGAGGGAAGCCACTACTTTCCCATATTTGGAGTTTATGAATTTGAATGAAAAAGCTCCTCCGACAAGAGTACTGAAGATGATTTTATGATGATACAGTACACGAAACAAAATTATACAAATTAAGTTCATTTTTTTTGTCAACAGGTTCCAGTCTAGCCGAATTGCAGAGTGGTGTAAAGACTACCACTAGCTACCGAAGTCTCCTCCTTACATCCATGGTTTTACTATACAGCATCCACGGAGATGTAAGGTGACCTATCTAGGTGGATTGTGAAATGGATAGATTTGGACAGATGGGAACAAAGAAATATGGGATGTTCTTTGACTGTGTCAAAGGTGAATTTTTTTTAACAGGATTCAATGACGATGAAACAAATTTTAACATCCATCATAATATTTAATGTCATATCCAACAAGAAATATTATTTTAGGTAAATAATAACTGATTGGATATTGTGTTCCTTATAAGGAACAATACCTATGGCAGATGGAAGAGTTTGTCATTGGAATTTTAAATAATTTCATTTTTTTATAATAGCAAGAGCTGTGACCATATAAATATTAATGTTATCAAATTTTGTAATGCTGCTTACGTTTTTTTAAATGTAGAACGTAAGTTGTGTTTTTACTATTTTAAAAAAAAAAAGTGTCAAGAAACGTTTGTCATGTTGGTACCGTCCAAAGATTGTTTGTTGAAAGGACCAGTGTACATAAATTTTGTACAATAAATGTATAAACATAATACATAAAAAAATTGTAGACCTGACGCATATCTTCACTATTTATCAAAGAAGTTAACATATCAAAAATAATATCTTCAAAATTACTTGTTACGTTTTTAGAATACTATAATGATATTTAACACACTTTGTTATGACTAGTCACTCAATGTTAGACTATAACATTTTTCTTTTGTCTATAAAAATATTACATAAATGGTATCATTGTTTACAATGTAAATAATCTTATAAATGTTCACACTTTTAACCGTTTTTCTATATGCACCGTTAAAATAATTCAGTTTGTCTGGTGTTAAGATTCTATTTTTTCACTTATGACGTATACAAAAGGTGCAATTACTCATCTTGGTTGATAATGTAATATTATGTGAATATCAATTATTACTTCTTTCAGTATTTTTTTACACATATTTTATTACACAATAAAATAAATTAATCTTAATTTTCATTTTCTTTTAAGGTCAAACGAATAGTCGATGAGTGAGGATTCCACTTTGTTTCAACTGTTTTTAGTCAAAAGTGAAAAACATAGATTATGAATATAATATGCAGTAGTATACCAAATATTTCAGATTGTACATAAATACATTATTTAGTTTAGAGTATCAATATTTACAATTACAAATAAATAATAATATAAATGTAAATGGTAGTTAATTTTAAAAACCGATAAAAATGAATGTAGTATAAAAGTATAAGTTTAAAAATATGAAATAAATAGAAAGAAGATACTTTGAAAATAATGCATTTATTTTTAAAGTACGTGTTTTCCTAAAAGGTTGATTGGCCACTTTGTTTCATTTTAAAGGAATGTATTCCGTGAATATAATTCACTTATTGTTTTAAATTATAAACCAAAACAGCATATTTTTACTTCTGTAAAATTTTGTAAAGTCATATAAAATTTCAAAGCTGAGGCGTACCAAAGCGTTTAAAGATATTTAATTTTTATAAATAAAATTCATGGAATTTTATGTATGAATATCCATATCTGAATACAACTATTGTTTTAAATGTTTGCAAAGATAAGTTATTTACATATTTAATGATAATATACAAAAACTATAAAATATGTTAAAACGTTTATTTGAGATTTAAGGCATGACAATGAAAAAACGTTCGAGGGAGACTCATTGTTTTCAAATCTTAATTTATTTTATGATGTTATTAGTAGATATTATTATTTTTTGAAATTCATGTTATGATAAATGTAAAATTATTTATAAGTATCACAATTTATAAAATTCTTATAAGCGTATCGGTGCTTTAGTTAAATTTTAATTTAACGTAAACGCGAATGAAAGATATTTAAATGTACATTATTGTGATGATATAAGATTTTTTAATAAAAATGTACGCAAAAATCTTTTTTCTTCCTTTTTCACTAAGTTTATGTTATTTTGAGCTAATGCCTAAGTCTTATACTAAACTTTCTTTTTCTTCACATATCTCCCCTAATTGTAAAAATATAGTACCAGGCTCATGACTTAAGGCTAAAACCTAAAACTAAAATATAACTACAAATCGGATAATTGAGTGCCATCATTATTACTGTATTTTCAATTTGGTTGGTTAATACTTTAGTACGGAACCTGGTAGCCAGTTTACTAAGTAAGGGAGCGAAGAACTTTATTAGGCCAGACAAGAAATAATTGAAGAAGTCATGTCAGCTAAGCATAACATAGATAATGTTCTGGAAGAGTTAAGAAAATAAAATAAGTAAAGTTAAAATGAAATGAAACGCAATTTGTAGCGGAAACCTCATTAAGGTTAAACAAAGGTCCTAAATTCAAAAATATTCAGATAAAAATATGAGCCACGTTTCTAAGAAATATTTTTTGTCTACAAAAACAAGCAATTATAGGCCAGACAAGAAATAATAAAAAAAAATATATGACGGCAAAGTAATACACAGATGATGTTTTAAGGAAGAGTTATGCAAAATATCGCGGGATTAAAAAGATAAAAATATAATTATTCATTAAAACTGAACAAGGTTTGAGATATTTTTTAAAGGCAAACTTGCCAAGACAGATAATATAAACTGGACAAAAGTGTTAACGGCACCCTTCGCTATACTTTGTGAAATAAAATGAGCGAATATTTCAAATGTTTCATTATGAAGTCCTCAGTTGTCTCAATTTATTCAGAGATATTAATTTATTTAATTTGGTAGACGTTTTTCTTTTGGTTTTTTGTTATCTTAACGATCCTGGTTCAAGTTACAATGGGATTCCTATTTTTTTATTTCTTTCTTTGTGGTCAGTATCGCGTATTTCTATAATGAAAATTATTTAAGACTAGCGGTTCCAGCGAACATTGTTTCGCCCCCGGCCCCGTTCTACCCCGGCCCCGCAATTTTAAAAATTAATATTATTTTATTGCGGACGGTGATGAATCAAACAAAGTGAAAATCATGAATAACAGCCTGGCTGCTCAATTTTCCAATCCCTTGAAGTTTTATAAAAAAAGATGTTTTATAAGAACCTTCTCCTGGCCATAACAAATACAACAAAAAAATAATCAGCGAAATCGATCTAGCCGTTCTCGGGTCATGTCGTGACCAAGGGAAAAAGGATTTATTTTTATTAACAGGGTGAGGCCTTTTATAGGAGAAAACGTTTGAAGTATACGTCCTTTAAGTAACCAGTAATGATTTCTAAATTAAATACTTTAACTATACTACACTAATAAAATAAATAGAACAAGCAATGTATTGCAAAAAGTGTCCAGTCCATAAAAATATTATCCCTTTTAGGAAAAGAAAGTTTATGGTCCTGTCATAAAACATTTACTACAACGAGTTAGTGATTTTCATATTCATTTATTAGGGATTATAAGAGCGCTATGACTCTAATTGGCTAGATTTCATAATTAAGTTGTAATTGTCACAAATGTATCTATGTATAAAAAAATGCTGTTGAGTTTCCTAAATAAATAAATTAATGACCAGGTCAGGGGATCCCGTGTGTATGCTCTGTGGCACCATAGATTAAAATTGACAAGCCAAACGCTGTATAGAAAATATACAACCATCAAAGGCCATAGCACTGATTCCTGTGTTTTTCTAAATTAAAAGATGAGACAACCTGCAAAGGTAGCCGTTTTTTTCTTAGTTGAAAAATGCATAGAATACAAATTACAGTACGAAGACGATCGAAAGATCCATGAAAATAAAAAGTATGTGCAGCTTCTAGCTTTTGATGACAACAGTATACCAAACTACTAAGCATTATATTTAATTGCACTGTAATTTGATCAAAAATTGCTCGTAGCGCAGTGGTAGCAGCGCTTTGGTAGTGATACCGAAATGAAGCAATCTATAGCGTGGTCGTGTTTGGATGGGTGACCATTCCGAACATATAAGTTACGTATAACACGAGCATCTCCGTGCTTCGGAAGGCTCGTTAAGCCCTTGGTCCCGACTAATATCGGTTGATATTAGTCGTCAAGTGGCGGCTTGATAACAACTGACAGCAGTCAACCAGTCCGCACTGAGCCCGCGTGGTGGAGTATGTCTCGAATTGGAACGTTAAAATAAGAGGACTTAATGCCTTATAGAATTCTCTACCAGTCAACCACTTGGTAATGCAGAAAGTTTTATCGGTGGCGGAACATTAATAGTAAGTGATGGAGGAGTGTTATAAAAAATAATTAAAATGCACTAACATAAACAAATATATATATATCCGTATATCATTATATTCTCAATCTATTTTTGGTTTAATCTAATCCATTACTACATTAAGAACCGATTTTTCAATGGTCAGATAAAATTTATCAGACTGATACATTATAAGGCGACAGATTTGAAAAAAATACACTTACGTATGATTGCTGACAATTAGGTGACGTTTTCAAATTAGCCATATTGTATTTTGTTCAACGAATATTTCTTATCTGACTATTGAAAAATCAGCCCTGAGGAAAATAAAATAAGATGTATTACAAAAACAATAAATTTATTGCACCCTCGTTAAATAGTCTCGACGATTTGGTATGAATTAGAATTTTAAATACGTCATTTAATAAAACCTCTTGTTGCTCTTCCATTGAAATGTACATTTTAAATAGGATCGCCCTATTCCTTGATCGAAAAGGCTCATGTTGGAAATTAATTAACGCCTGTCTATTACTCCGAGGTATTATTACTACGCCACAGAGTTGCGATTTTAGGTTAGACGTCTGATTTCAAAACCTCAAAGTACTAAGTATTTTGTTGCCATAACAGGTCCTTTTTATTCAGATCTGTAATTTTTCAAAAAATCTTTTAATCGTTGATTAGCTAAGCGTCTATAAATTAAAAGACGCATAATGGATTTTGCCCTTTAGTTCTCTATAACAAAAGAAATAGAAAAGAAAGCTCTCTACTGGTGTAGTGATATCAAAACTAAAGTAGATTAAACGTCATACAAATCGTGGTGCTTTTTTTTAAATTTTGCGGACACAATCATAGAATCAATTCCATTCCGTCCGTGCAAACAAGTACGCTGGTTAACGAACGTCAGTTTTTAGGGGTTCCTTAAAGGGGTAAACTCGGTCAAGTGCTAGTCGGGCTCGCGCTTAAAGGGTTCCGTACGACGAGTAATCACTTTTATTGCCCAAATAATTAAAATTAGCTCCGTGCACGAGTTCGACTCACACTTGGCTGGTTTGTTTATTCTTGATTCCCCAAAGACAGAAAATTTCACATTGCGACAGTAGGATTCTTACGAAATTTTATAAAATGTTTTTGGGCGTAATATTTAGCAAAAAATGACAGTTAACAGAAAAACTCACTTATTTGACTAAATATTTCGAGGCGTACTCAATGCCTAATATGATTTTCTCTGGTTACTAAGAAGTTATATTCTACAGTCATGCTTTATTTACTTTATATGAATGATCATTTAAGAAAATAAACTGTGGCCGGTAAAAGGACCAAAAATTAAAAATGTTTATCCTGTAAGTTGTCTAAATAGTTTAAATTTATGAATGATTATAACGAAAAATATTGTTACTTTCTAAGAAAAAAAAGAGCAATGTACGAGTAGGTATAGCAAACAACTGTATTCAAACATAGTTTGACAACGCTTTAGCGATTTTGATATACATTGATTAGGGATTTTAACTTTGGATTGCTATATCTCATAGATATAAGGGTTTGTTTTACAATCGACAAGTAAGTACTACCCAACGAATATCTAAATACTTTTATCAAGAAATAAACATTTTATAATCGCGTTATTTCTATGAGCATGTTTTATAACAACCAACGAATAACCGAATACACAACGTGTAAGGTTAAATGCGCAAAACCTGAAAATAGTTCGATAGGCATAACGAGCAGAATCAATTGAAGCACTTTATAAAATGAGTCACATTAAAAAAAAAACTTTAATAAAATATTGCCCTGTCTATTAATTAATAAAACTAGCTATCACGTGCGCATAATTGACAAAATACGTAGAGCAAGTAGTTATTTCTTTGAGACCGTAGTTTTTTTTTTCAAAGGAAAAAAAAACTATGTGTATTTGCAATCAGTCCTCAGACTATGAGCAAATGTTTTGTATGGTATGTTGTCGTGAGGAGTGTCTTCCCATTAGAAGCGACTACTAACCGTTGCCCAGAGCCACTGGCGGATTTCTAGCTCTAGGATGTGATGATGTTTTAGACGTCTCACATATTGGTCCATGGTGAGTTGGCGAGCAAGTTCGTTAGGATGGTGAACTAACCGCTCTTTGTACTTAGCTGCCAAACTGCGAATTTCTTTCTTGATCGTTTTAACTTCAAGATGCTCATAATCTTCATTGTTGGTTATGTACCATGGCACCTTTGCAATTGATCTTAGGATCTTGTTCTGTTGGCGCTGGATAATATTTAAGTTTGAATTGCTCGCGCTGCCTCACAGTTGCAGACCATATGTCAAAACGGGCTTTAGGATGACTTTGTATATGAGTAGTTTGTTGTCAAGAGAAAGTCTTGAGTTCCTTCCCAGCATCCAGTTTAGGCTATTGTACTTAAGCTTGAGCTCCTGCTTTTTACAATCAATGTGGTGCCTCCAAGTTAGTCTACGATCCAAGTGCAAGCCAATATATCGCACATGGTCACTGTGCGGCAGAGCACATTGGCCCAACCTTACGGGTGGGCAGTTCTCTATTTTGATTGTAAATGTCACATGAACTGACTTTGTAGCACTTGTTTTTATTTTCCGTTTCTGGAGCCAGTCGTTTATATTGTTAAGTACTTTCTGTAAGTTCTCTGACGCCACTCTTGGATCTCTATTACTTGCTAATTTAGCGGAATTGTCTGCGAATATAGCTGTGGTTATCCCCGGCGTTTGCGGTAAGTCAGCAGTGTACAACGTGTAGAGCATGGGGCCAAGTACAGAACCTTGTGGTACCCCGGCGTAAGTTTCATAGAATTTTGAGTTGGCATCACCTTCTTACACATAAAACAACGACATTTGACGACCCGCCTGGTGTAGTGGTCGAGAAATCGCCTACTACGCAGCGGGTTGCGGGTTCGATCCCCGCACAATACAAACATTTGTGTGCATGAACATGTCTGTTTGTATTGGTCTGGGTGTTTTCTTTGTATATCATGTATGTATTTACAAACAAAAAGTATTAAGGTAGTATATCCGTTGTCTGGCACCAATAACACAAGCTTTGTGTAGATTACTTTGGGACTAGATGGCGATGTGTGGGAATGTCCAAAGGAGAAAAAAACATGCGATCCTCGAGGTATGATCTGAATATTGGATAGTATGAGTGGGAAATATTCTATTTGATCATACAAAGTAAGCCCCGGTAGATATTAAGTAAGTAGGAATTAGTAATAATAATAATGTCAGCACGGCGCAGCGGCCCGGTGAATAAACTACCTACCGACTCCTCTGTCGACAAAGCGTTGTCCGCAGACTAAGAAACGAACATACGAAAAGCTTGAGTTAATTTTGAAATTTTTTTTTCTTCAGAATTAGGTCAATTGAATTAAAAATGATTTGGGGTGTCTGAGGTTTTGCGCATGCAACATAATTTCGACTACCGGAAATTGCTTAAACACTGCGAAACAGACCCATAAACTTCGTGAAATTATCTGTGTCATCTTAAAATATACAAAATAAAGTATCAAAATGGAACTATAAACGAAAACATCGCATTAAAATATAATTTATTTGACGACGCAATTTTATGCCGTCCACGCTGAGACGATTCGTAAAATGAAAACGTTTCAACAATCATCAAATTTTACGGAGATAATTTAAATATGTATTGCCTAACATTAAAAATGGACGTTAAATGCAAAGTGTTCTCGGTATTAGTTTTTTTTTTCAAAACCATTTTAATAATAGGTTTGAAGTTCTAACGAACCACTTATAAAGGAATCCCAAAAAGGGTAAACTACCATTTATGTGCGATGATGTTCAGTCAGGAAAAATGTGGTTCAGCATGAGATTTTATTAATATTTTAGTTGCATTTGTCAAAAATACTTAAAATTAACCTTTTTATCACTCGAAGCACTTTAAAAATTTCATGACAAGAATTTTCTAAACATTGCTATAAATCTAAAGTTTAGATGCTAAATTTAACCTGCTATTAGGCAATAAAAATTAAAAACCTGCTTATAACTTCTGCACTCCTAGTAGGTACTTTGAGAAGAATAAGAAAGCAAAATAAGTTGTTTCTGTGACTGACTATAACAAAACTCATAAATTAATATTCGCTGTGAATCGATTTTTAACTTCTTCTTAATATATATAGTTTTCATTTGGTATTCGTTAGGAATAGGACGATTTTTATGAGTGTAGTCGAATACCGTTGGTATTAATTAGACTGGAATTGCACGTGTAGCTTAACTGGTAAGTGCAAATGAAATAGATATGACACTGACAGGAGTTGACAGGACTCAGTTGTTAACAAACTGACAAATAGTGTTTGAAGTTTGTTTGAAGAAAAATATTCTTACCTAATGCTAAACAAGACATGATTTCAGGCTCAGACATATTCATTTCTTATACTTTATCGTATCTTATCGTTGTTTTTAGCCCCGCTAATATCAAGTGCGCCCGTCAGACACTTTTTGACATATTCACGGTGTTATTTCTTCTGATATCTTGGTATGTATGTTACTTTCTCAATTTTATTGACAATAATAGAAATATAAAGTATGAAAACCAATTTCGTGTGAATTTAAGTATTGGACAAATTGCGTTAATTCTGTTGAAGTAATCTGTCAACGGGTCATTACCCTATGAAACGCACTTAGCACACTAGACCACACTCCAAAACATATCGCTAAATCCTTTGACGTATTGTGCACAAAACAGCATTTCTGATCACGCCGCATTTCAATTTTGAACTCCGTTGTACGAGGGCAAACAAACTTCACATTTGGGAATAGAAATCAACGTCTATTGTCTATAGTCGACAACAGTTTATTGGTTCTGGTTCTAGCTTTGTAACATTGAGATAAATATAATACAAAACAATGAAAATATAATTTTCGTTTTATTTTGGTTTTTAAACACAACTTTGGACCACAACAGTGGCCATGGCATAGTACTCTGGAAACGAGAATAAATAGTAACAAGTTATAAAAAGTAAACTGCCTCCAAAAACCTGAGTAAACAGCTTAAAATAACGTTTTTTCGTAATGCTTAATTTCGTAAGATTTGTAAATTTATGGGTGTTATTTTTTTTTGTACCGTCACCATAATGAAACAAAAATGAAACCCGTAACAAAAAGTTAACAAAGTGGAATTATTAGGGTCATTTCACAATAGAATAAAAAACATTGATTAGGCCTATTAGGTACACTCGTGTGACGCACTGCATTCCGGCAAGATCGATGATTGGTTTTTAGCAAGATCAGTCATCTGTCATTCGTGTGCGCATGTGCCGCGTTGTCAAAAAAACGTGGCCATGGTAACCTTGGCATAGTTATAAGTTATAGACCCCGACGTCACACACACCAAGCGCGCGAGAAAATGGGCGTTTATGAATCTGATTTTCTCGGGGTATTTTCAATTATTATTATTTTCAACTAAAACATCGTTTTTCCGTGCTGGTCTTTTTACTAGTATGAAATAATGTAAATTATTTTGTAAAAATATTTAAAAAATACATGTATATTATAGAAAATATAATATATATATATAGAATATGCATTTTTTTTAAATGGGAATTTTTACCATTTGGGTACCGGAACCGTACGAATAGTCATATCCATGGTCCAATCCATTGAGAATTTATTTTGTAGTATCAGGTCATACTATCATAATTTAAAATTAATGTTTATTAAATTATTTAAATTTTTATATTTAAATACAGTTATAAAAATAGTAAGTTTCCAGTATGTAAAAGTCCTTACTTCCCTTTTGTTACGTCATCTTTGTAACGTAACAAATTTTTGTAACATATGTCACAAAAATGAAAACAAAAATGGATACTTGAATGATTCGATAATAACCTCAAATTAAATTAATAGCCGCTGAGGCTTCAACCAGTATCACTTATTATTCTAGAAAACAAATACTCTATAAATATAGTGAAACAGTTAAATATGAACTTACCGTAATAAAATCAAGGCAATAACCAAAACGAACACTTTTTTCTTGAAAATGCTGACAGACGAAACATTCATCAAATGCTCAGAAAAGAATGGACGCAGACAAAATGGCCGAATGTCAACGCTAAGCTCCGTGATTGGTTGTTGTCAAATAAAGGTGTTAAAACACAAATCTTTTAAATTCTACTTAATTTTGTCATAACAAATATGAATAACAAACATGAAACAAAATGTGGACAGATTGTTTTATTTAATCATTTTTTATTATTTTATCGTTAATTAATATTTATGTTTATCCTAATGTTCTAAAATTACCAAAAATTATGTTATTTAGAACCTAATTTCAAAACTGTCCAATACAGGAAAAATACTTAATTTTTTGTTACGCTGGACTATTGTAGGACAATGATTTTTGTATGAAAAATATTTGAGTCAAATTTTATTTTAATTTTTGAAATATATTTTCTCAATATATTTATGTTTTTAAGCGACTATATCATATTTTTACAACTTATATTCATACGTTGAGTTGTTCCTATAAACCAACTGTGCATATATCTTGATCTATAAACCTGGGACATTTGCTCTGGAGAAAAGGTACAAACAATTTGAATATGACTCTTATATGTTTGTCCACGGATTTATCGAAAACGAGAAGAAATTGGGAGATTACAATTTTTAAGTTTAATTAGGTATAATCCTACTTAGGGTAAAGTGTAAATTTCATCAAAATCGGTCCAATTCTAATTCTTTGGTAGTCTAGTCTATGTAGTAGACTGTTGGCGTACCTACGTAAGCTTTACATCATGCACCGACTGCAGTTAAAAGGCGGTTTATTTTTAATATATATATTTTTTCATGTTTTTTTGTTATTACTCATTTTTAAAAACAACCGTACCGATTTTGATGTAATTTACACTGTAACCTTATTTGAAAAATACCTGATTTATCTTAAAAATTATCATCTCGCTATTACTTCTCGTACTCGAGAAATCCGTGGAAAAGTAAACAACACTTACGAAATTTAGCACACGAGCTTGAAAGCCTTACTATATCAACATCCTCAAATAATATAAAATTCCAATGATATCACATACATACACAAAAGATTACCTCCTTTTTTTGAAGTCGTAAAAAAATGCTAAGGGCCTGTTTCACCATCCACAAATAAGCACAAACGAATAATTCAAATACGGAACGTTCATTTCGTATAAGGTATTTGACTGAAACGGTTACCAGAACTTATCTCTCTTCAACAGGCAGTTTTGCTTTTCAATCAACACGGTTTGATTTTTAGATTAAGACACGTTTTTAATATCAATTTAACGTATCAAAAATTTATTAAAAAAAACAATGAAATTTTGACGGCCTAAATCCATTAAGATTTTGTCTCTGACACATACATTAGCATTCTTTTATCTCACATTGGAATTATTCACTCCATTATTCTTTCGAATCTCAATTTAACTCTTTTGAACTCGGAAAGCCAACGCACCCACCAAATGCCTAATACAAATAAATAAAGCTGTGTACACACATAAATTTCACGAGATAATTTATAAAACCGCAAAATTTCTTCGACGTAACACGAGGTCTGGGAATGGAATTGTTTGCGTATTTTCACGTCTTTCCACTCTGGTTGCTTAATTTATGTGTTGCAAAGTACTGGTTTGATTAAGCTTGGTGCACATGTGGCTCATTAGGGAAGTGAAAATAACCTTACTTCAGTAAAGTTATAAGGTAGTTAAGTTTAGGGGTTTAGGACAACAGCTTAGCATACCATGATCGTGCCAAACGTGTCAGGCAAAAAAATATATCTTTGTACTGAGAACCATGACACCTTGTCCACAAGACCGTTCCGGCACTAACCAACACAGTCGTATGCCATGAACAGAGCGAGCAGCATTAGTAAAATATTCACTCACTTGTTCTTGCTCTCACTCTAATTTATCAGTAAGATAGAACGTTGTCAATCCGTTCAGCGGGAAAAGTAAAGCGTATCGTATCGCTTTTCGTACCTGACACGTTCCTAGCACGTTCAAGGTTTGCAGCAGTGCAAGGGAAAAAACCTTGATTTAAAAGGTATTAAGCAACTTCTGTGGACACAATATATATAAGTGAGAAACATAATTATTAACATTGGATTGTTGAAAGTTGATTTCCTACTTTGGGCCTTATGAGGAAGCTCAAAATCACATCGAGCGGTGGAGAGGGCTATACAGAAATGAGGAAATACATAGAAGAACTAAGGTAACGGTCATATCCCTGAGAATCAGTAAGCTGAAGTGGCAGGGCAAATAGCGCGCAGAACTAATGGCCGTTAGGGCAGAAAAGTTCAGGATTGACGCTTCGACCAAAGACGTAGCATAGCACGTACAACAACAAGATGGACAGAAGACCTTGTGAGGATCGCAGGTTAAAACTGGATATAGACCGCTTGTGATCGGTTGCTTTGGAAAGCCGTGCGAGACGTCTATGTTCAGCAGTAGACGTCCTTTGGATGATAATGATGATGATGATAAATTGTCGCCAACTGCTGTCAAATGTAAGCGGTCAGCCGTCAACGCAACATCGTCATCGGCCGCAGCCGTCGTCAAGTGTCCGTCAGATGCCCAAAAACAAATTGCCTGTTTCACAATGTCCCAATGTAGCTAGCTAGTCCCAATAAGGCTAGCTTTATTGATCGAATTCTTAATTACGAAATAACGTGCTTCATTAGAATTAATCGTTGGTTAGTGATTCTTTGTCTATGAAGAAACGAGGCCTAAGTAGGTACTTTGAAAAAGGAGGTTACTAAAATGGTAACTGGAGTTATTTTCCTGTAAAGTATTAATAAAACAATTTCATTTTTATATGTTTGAATGCTTGTATAAACATTTGATATCAAATACTTATATAGTATGATTTAAGTTTGGATGTTGATTATTATTCTAAGCTTTATTATTAAGCTGGAAGTGGAAATATTTGTTTTTCATTTGTCTGCCGTGCGTGCGCACCTTAATCCGTAAGACGATGGGATTTCGTACAAACGTAAAGGCTTAAGGTTAAGATCCGCCGGTAACAACAAATATTAGGTCTGTATCTCGCAAAAAAGGGTTTAATATTATAGTTAAAAAATATTTACCAAAAAAAGTTGCAGAAAAGTTACCTTAGTTTTTGAATCTGAAAAAAAATACCTAATAAACAAAATACATTTTATTAGTCTGTCCAAGAGATAGAGACATAATGTACGTTTGCGTTTCTGTTCTATATTATTACTAGACACTATATAGCATAGAAATTCTAGATGGATATGATATTTATTTATTATCGGTTTTTCCATCTTTTCATACGTTGTATTATTATAGGAATTTTCCAAAGCTTAGCTTGCTATGGAATTACCAATATTTTCATTACGTTTTATCAAGGGATAAGATGAAACAAAAATAAATATCTCTCATAGTTCAATTCAAGTACAATCCGTCAACGTTAACGAAGTATAATTCTTGAACGCTATTCGTCTTTGTATGGGATCTGGTTGCTCTAAGCCACAGAGTAAATATAGAAATTGCCAAGTCAAAGGCGCGTTGTCAGCTAGGCAATGATAATACCTATATTGACGACGCGATAACATTTTGTCGACGGCATGTCAATCATAAGTCGACAAAAGTTCAGCAATTCGACGGTGCGTGTCGATGCTATAGTGCCAACAACTAACCTGAAGAATACAATACCCTCTTCTATAAGTAATGTAAGCTCACTTGATGCGTTCAAATCAAAACTTGCCATTTATGTTATTGAAAATATGTAATCTAATATCAAGTATAATATGCGCTAAGTGCGACTTAATGTGATATTGGAATATTTGTGTTGAAATGTTCGAACGTACGTGTATTTATTGTTTTGGTAGTGATTGTTCTCATGTAAGTGACTGTTTTTTTGTCTTTTATGGGAATATATAACTTTAAACTGAAGAATGGTTAAAAATAGAAACGTTCGTTGAAACGTCACTGCTGCCTGTACATGTCAGTAAAAAGGCTGGTTCACGCTACAACGTACCGGGGCTAAACCGTGCCGGAGCCGGGAAAAATCCCACCGACATTCCAACGCCGTGCCCCGTCCGGGCTTGGGCGTAGCACGGTAAGGCGTAAATCACTTCATACAATAATGATTAACCGATCGGTATTATATGACCTCAATTCTCCTAGCTACTTAAAATCCCAGTTGACCTTCCTCAGTGAGACGCACACGCGTCCACTGCGCTCTTCTCATAATCTTTCCCTCGCTACTCCTACGCACCGCACAGGTTTTCTCTCAATCTCTTTATATATATAGTATATGTTGGTATATGTATGTATTATTAATGTATTTATTTTATTGCTTATGTAATGTATGTGTAATATTATGTAAGTATTAATTGTATTTATTTGGGACTTTTTTTTTGTATATAATTAATTTTGTTTCTTTGTCGCACCGCCATCAATCTAGTAGAGAACGCCATATGGTGTCCACCTTTTGTACAAAATTATATTATTGTGCAATAAAGTATAAATAAATAAATAAATAAATAACCGTGCCCTGACCGGCGCCGGCCCGGTGTAGCGTTAATCAGCCTTTATCATTATTGTTATACAAAAAATCTCGAATTCTATCTGAAATAATCGTATTACAAATATTGTTTTTTTTTTTCATTTCACAATGTTTTAAATATGTTTATTTACATGTACTTCATATTTATCGGTAATAGCGAGCAAAGAGTTCAGTAGTTACAACATGGCCCATATTTTATTATCTTTAGCCATAAGGTTTGATATATAGGGTGTAACAAAATTAGCTGCATTCCTTCCTGAAGCTAATTCTGACCCTCAAATACAACAACTTTATATATGGGACCAACATCGTAATCCTAAAAAATATTTCACTTACCGATACTAGAGTGCCGATCAGCTGATTCAAGTTTGTATGGAGAAGTCAAAAAAACTTGTGTTTTCGATGTTGTTCCCATACAAAAAGTTGTTTTATTTAGCAGCAGAATCATCACTGAAAAGGAATGCAGGTGATTTTGTTAAACCCTGTATAGTATGTCATTCGGCGTTTATTCCACCTTTAGTTGTGTAAAAGACACATGTTTTTAACTTTTCCTCACGTTATTACGGAAAGTAATTAAAAGCCAGAAGTGTTTATTTTTGGAAAAAACGGCAACCCCTTTTCAATCGTAGCGCCATTTTGCCAGTCTCCAGATAATTTGGTATCTGCAGCCGCCGACTTGTGGACAACAATACATTCTTTGACAACTGCCGTCTATGTACATACGATTTCGGGAATGAAAGCGATTGCTTTTATATAGCCTCCTTGCCGTATGTAAATGATTTCCTTTTTTTTAAATTTGCACATCTTAGATTACTTTATATATTTTTGTTTAGAATCCAATTTTTTTATTGCTTCTTCTAACAGTTATACTTTCCTGTTATACTATCTAGAACTTGGTAGCTACTAAAAAGAGGTACTAATAAAAAATATTTAACCCCGTACTTTACTAGCACATTTCAAGACTGTCCTACTGTGTTCCTAGACTTCTCTTTGACCGTCCGGAGTGAAAATGTTTACTTCTACGAATGGGGTTGAATACTAAACTTGAATTTGCGAGATAGCTTAAGTCTGTACAACTGAGGTACTAGTTCTACTGTAGACAACTTAAAAATACATCACTTATAAACGCATTTGTATGCATGGTGGCCTGGTGAATAATTCAACAGCACTTGGCATCGCAGCGGATTGGAATTTAATGCTATTATTTCATAGGCACATTAGTTCGTAGTTGCAGTACTAATCTGCGGTTGGAAAGATAAAGCGGTTCCGTAGGTTGTCATAATGATAATGATAATAAATAATCCTTATTAAACTTACAAGTTATTACATTATTTGGGTTGGTACGAGTTCAAGTTTATATAAAAACTTGTATTAGAAGTGTACCCTCTTCTATCGATGGTATTCTCAACACTTGAATTTGAATTTTTACACAATTTTTTGCAAGACTTGCATACTAGGTATATAGTAAACAATAAAAATTAACAATAAAAAGTGATGATGAAAAATATAGGGTTCATAAAATACCATAAATTTTTTTATACATTTGTAAAATATGTAATTTGTAATTTTAGTTGTAGTGTGGGAATTTAAATTTTATTTCCCTACAGAAAGTTCATCAAAAAGTTTTTATTTGAGTTGGACACCAAATATCATTACCTTGAAGCATTATTGCGAAGACAAAAACTCAAAGTCATATTATATATTATGTCATATATATGTTCGAGATCGGCAGTAGATTCAATGTGGTGGGGCAAAAAACATAAGAGAGGTTTAGTCTGTCAGGACACCAATTATCAGCCAACAGCTGGTTTCCAGAGTTGCTGATCACCGAGGACACAGGCACAGTCACAAAGGTCTTCAGGTAAGTTTAAAGGGAAAACACATGCGAAATTGAGTCTTGGTAGGTCAGTTAGTGTCAAGGGAACAACGTCTCGAAGCGACTACTTTACGGGGTTCTCAAACAAGCAAAAATAGGTAAGTATTCAAAATGATGTGCGTAGGAGTGCGCGCCGCAAGACTAGGATGGCAACACAGGTATCGATCAAATTATTGTAGTAAACAGTTTGCAATACAAAGAATGATTTTTGCCTGACTCGTTCCTAGCGTGGTTATGGTATGATACAGTGTAGTGGGCAAAAACCTTAAAATGTTACATAGGTTACAAATATTCGTAGATATCGCAACAAGGATTCCATTTCTTCAGTACATAATGCTGATAATATGGTAAATACCTCGCCCACCAGAATAGTCTTGTGAATTATTCAAAGCAGTATCTAGGGCTAGAAAGATAAATGTATTTTTAAAACTAAAATTGAATCCTAGCTTTTGTGATTCAAATCTTGAGGATAACTGAATTTCAGATAATTGGTCGCACTAAGAAGTTTTGAAAATAGAAAGGTATTCTATTCAGACGATCGGTTCTGAAATATTAAAGTCGTTAATAGTAACTTGCATTGCAAAAACATAATTGTTTGGTGGTTTACCAAACCGGAATCATACTATTTATCTCCTGTTTATGTAGAGGTACGAGTATACCTTCTGTGTTTTAATTATTTTAACTAAGAAAAGTTGCTACTATTGCGCTACTGCTGGTGAAAATTTTTAAAAGTGGTTATTTTAATAAAACTTGCCAACGAGGGTCAAACTGAAAGTTCTTAGAAAATCAAAAACTGATTACATTAGCCAGTTATTAGTTTTATTATATCTTTTCAAAATATTGTCCATTGACGTCAATACACCGCTGCATGCGATGGAACCACTGGGAAAAGCACTTTGCCCACTCGTCCTTAGGGGTCTCTTCAATGGCATCGCGATACGCAGCCACCGCTTCTTCAGCATTCATAAACCGCTTTCCTTTAAGTTTTTCTTTAATTTTTGAAAATAAATAAAAATCACAAGGCGCGAGGTCGGGGCTATACGGCGGGTGACCCAGTAATTCAACGTTTGATGTCGCCAAATAGTCGATCGTTCGCTTGGCGGTGTGCGACGAGGCGTTGTCGTGGTGAAGGAGGATCCTACTGCGAGGTCGTTTCTCTCGAACTTTTTCCAAGACAAGTGGCAAACAATTGGTAGTGTATCATTCTGCAGAAACTGTTTTTTGATCCTCTAACACAATTGTTGCGAAATGACCTATCCTTCCAAAGAACGAGGCCACCATTTTTTTTCCCGCACTTCGATCTCTCTTCACTTTAGTTGGCAACTCCTCGAAAGGAAACACCCACTGAGCAGATTGTCTTTTGGTTTCAGGATCATAACAGTAAATCCAGCTTTCGTCACCTGTTAGTATGTCGAACACAGCATTTGAGTCACCTCCGTTAAATCTTTCAATCATTTTACGGCACCAATCCACACGATGGAGTTTTTGAGCCTTAGTCAAATTATGAGGTATCCACCGGGCGCAAAGTTTCCTGACCGCTAAATGTTCGTGGAGGATTTTGTGCACTTGACTCATACCGATGCCTAAGCTTGTCCAAATCTGCTGATAGGTCACTCTTTTGTCAGTCTCTATCATACGCCGCACAACACAGATGTTATTTTCAGTCGTCGCCGTAGAAGGCCGTCCCTCACGTACATCATCAGTGAGATTAGTGCGACCACGTTTAAACTCATTAAACCAGTTGTAAACAGTCGCACGAGATGGGGCTTCATCGTGAAAGGCCAATCGTAGTCTATCATAACTTTCTTGTTGACTTAAATGACATCGAAAGTCATAAAAAATCATTGCACGAAAAATTTCTCGTGTTAAATTCATGTTGACGTGACACAGACAATTTTCAATTTGCCGCCAAATCGTAAAACAAATGACAAATGAATGAAATATATACTCAGTAATATTGGCAAAGAGTTCTATTTTCAAATTTTTGAATATATATTTATTATATTGTTTATAAGTGGCCAGTTCTAAGAACTTTCAGTTTGACCCTCGTATTGATGAGGTTGCCACCTGCACCTATGTATTCCTTTATTAAAACTAAAAACCGGCCAAGTGCGAGTCGGGCTCGCGCACTGAGGGTTCCGTGCCAATTTTAACTGAATTAGGGAATTCACTTGGCTAAAATACCACAATATTTTGTTGACAGCAAATTTAATTAGCTAAGTAATTTTTCAGAAAAACTTTTTTTTCAAAACTACTACAAAATGAAATGACACAGAATGGATCTTGCCTTGAAGTTCTCTATGACAAAGGGAATAGAAAAGAAAGCTCTCTACTGGTGTAGTGATAAATAAACTAAAGTAGATTAAACGTCATACAAATCGTGGTGGTATTTTTTTTTTAATTTTGCGGACACAATCATGGAATCAATTCCATTCCGTCCGTGCAAACAAGTACGCTGGTTAACGAACATCAGTTTTTAGGGGTTCCATACAGGGGTAAACTCGGCTAAGTGCTAATCGGGCTCGCGCTGGAAGGGTTCCGTACGACGAGTAAGTACTTTTCTTGCCCAAATAATTAAAATTAGCTCCGTGCACGAGTTCGACTCACACTTGGCCGGTTTGTTTATTCTTGATTCCCCAAAGACAGAAAATTTTACATCGCGACCGTAGGATTGTAACGGAATTTTATAAAATCTTTTTGGGCATAATGGCAAAAAATTACATTTGACAGGAAAACTCACTTATTTTACTGAATATTTGGAGGTGTACTCAGTGCCTATTATGATTTGCTCTGGTTACTAAGAAGTTATATTTTACTAACAGGCTTAATTCACTTTAGATGAATAATCATTTAAAAAATAATCAGAATGTGGCCTGTAATAGGTGCAAAAATTAAAAAAAATGTTTACCTGTAAGTAATGAGTAATCAATAGTGTTTATAAAATATTTAACTGTTATTTTCTAAAAAATAAATCGAATCAGCAATGTATAAAGTCAGTCATAGAGTTTGCAATGTCATTTACTACAATGCGTTAGCGATTTTGATATAAATTGATACGGGATTTTAGCTTTGGATTGGCTATCTTATAGAACTAAGCGTTTGTTTTACAATCGACAAGTAAGTACCACCTAACAAATATGTGAATACTTTTATTAACAAATATATATTTTATAATTGCGTTGTTTCTGTGAGCAGGTGTTATAATAACCAACAAATAATCCGAATATACAACGTGTAACGTTAAATGCGCAAAACCTGAAAATATTTCGATATAAGTAACGAGCAGAATCAATTGAACCACTTATATATACACACATCAAAAGTGTCTAGGGATCAAGCATTTTAAGCTTTTTTTTTACCTGCCAGTAAGTCCATCCTTATAGTGGAGGAACCATCATGGTATGGGCGGGTATTTGGATCGGTGGAAGAACTGATTTGATTCGGATCAGAGGCAACCTCAACGCTCAAATTTATGCTGTTACAATTCCTCTACAAGTGCAAATCGGTCCCTTATTTCAGTTAATGCATGATAATGCACGACCGCACACCGCAAGAGTTGTAAGACAGACTTTCGCCGCAGCTAACATCAATGTCCTGCCTTGGTCTGCTCAGTCGCCAGACTTGAACCCGATTGAGCATGCATGGAATATGCTACAGAGAAGAGCTCTGCCGAATATGGAGGGTATCCAGTCGCAAGAAGACCTTTTTTTGTTGTTGCAACGAACATGGGCGGCCATTCCACAGCGTGATTTGGATGAACTCATTTTGAGTATGCCAAACCGAAGTTCTTGTGATGTTAGTGTTCGCGGTAGAAACACGGATTATTAATTGTTTAAGTTACCCAATAAAATTTTAAAGAAAACTGTTATTTCAGTATTTTTTTCGAACTTTAATGTTAGTGGTTCAAATGTCAAAAATCCCTTTATTAGGCAAATGGCAAATTTCTTTATTAATGCAAAGGTGGCTTGGTTTATCGTTACTGTAGACAAACGAAAACACTTTATTTGATGAATCCTTAAAGAAAAATTTAATTAATATCAATCAGGAGAAAAGTTATTGCAAAAATATATGTTGATCCCTAGACACTTTTGATGTGTGTATATGATATGTGTCACATTAAAAATCTTCCATAAAATATTGCCCTGTCCATTAATTCATAAAACTAGCTATCACGTGCGCAAAATTGACAAAATACGTAAAGCAATAGTTATTTCTTTTAGAGCGTAGTTTTTTTCCTTTGGGTGTAATTGCAATCAGTCCTCAGACTATGAGCAAATGTTTTGTGTGGTATGTTGTCGTGAGGAGTGTCTTCCCATTGGAAGCGACTACTAACCGTTGACCAGAGCTACTGGCAGTCTTCTAGCTCTAGGATGTGATGATGTTTTAGACGTCTCACATATTGGTCCTTGGTGAGTTGGCGAGCAAGTTCGTGAGGATGGTGAACTAACCGCTCTTTGTACTTAGCTGCTAAACTGCGAATTTCTTGCTTGATCGTTTTAACTTCAAGATGCTCATGAACTTCATTGTTGGTTATGTACCAAGGCACCCTTGCAGTAAAACGACGACATTTGACGACCCGCCTGGTGTAATGGTGGAGAAATCGCCTACTACGCAGCGGGTTGCGGGTTCGATCCCCGCACAATACAAACATTTGTGTGCATGAACATCTCTGTTTGTATTGGTCTGGGTGTTTTCTTTGTATATCATGTATGTATTTCCAAACAAAAAGTATTTAAGTAGTATATCCGTTGTCTGGCACGAATAAAACAAGCTTTGAGTAGCTTACTTAGGGACTAGATGGTGATGTGTGGAAATGTCCAAAGGAAAAAAAAACATGCGATACTCGAGGTATGATCTGAATATTGAATAGTATGAGTAAGAAATATTCTGTTTGATCATACAAAGTAAGCCCCGGTAGATAGTAAGTAGAAATTAGTAATAATAATAATGTCAGCACGGCGCAGCGGCCCGGTGAATGAACTACCTACCGACTCCTCTGTCGACAAAGCGTTGTCCGCAGACTAAGAAACGAACAGAATAGCCAGTAAAAATAAATAATTGAAGAAAAGCTTATATTACTTTTGAACATATTTTTTTTCTTTCAGAATTAGGTCTATTGAATTAAAAATCATTTGGGGTGTCTGAGGTTTTGCGCATGCAACATAATTTCGACTACCGGAAATTGCTTAAACACTGCGAAACAGACCCATAAACTTCGTGAAATTATCTGTGTCATCTCAAAATATACAAAATAAAGTATCAAAATGGAACTATAAACGAAAACATCGCATTAAAATATAATTTATTTGACGACGCAATTTTATGCCGTCCACGCTGAGACGATTCGTAAAATGAAAACGTTTCAACAATCATCAAATTTTACGGGGATAATTTAAATATGTATTGCCAGACATTAAAAATGGACGTTAAATGCAAAGTACTCTCGATATTAGTTTTTTTTAAACCATTTTAATAATGGGTATGGAGTCCTAACAAGTACCACTTATAAAGGAATCCAAAAAAAGGGTAAACTACGATTAATGTGCGAAGAGGTACAGTCAAGAAAAACGTGGTTTAGCATGAGATTTTAATTAGTATTTTAGTTGCATTTGTCAAAAAACCTTAAAATTAACCTTTTATTTCAATCAAAGCACTTTGAAAATTTCATTAGAAGAATTATCTAAATATTGCTATAAATCTAAAGTTTTGATGCTAAATTTAACCTGCTATTAGGCAATAAAAATTTAAAACCTGCTTAAAACTTCTGCACTCCTAGTACTTTGAGAAGAATAAGAAAGCAAAATAAGTTGTTTCTGTGACTGACTGTACCAAAACTTATAAATTAATATTCGTTGTAAATCGATTTTTAACTTTTTCTTAATACTTTTCATTTGGTATTCGTTAGGAATAGGACGATTTTTATGAGTGTTGGTATTAATTAGAGTGGAATTGATAGTGTAGCTTTATTGGTAAGTGCAAATGAGATAGATATGACACTGACAGGAGTTGACAGGACTCAGTTGATAACAAAGTGACAAATAGTGTTTGAAGTTTGTTTGAAGAAAAATGCTAAACAAGACTTGATTTCAGGCTCAGTCATATTCATTTCTTTAACTTTATCGTACCTATCTAATCGTTGTTTTTAGCCCCGCTAATATCAAGAGCGCCCGTCGGACACTTTTTGACATATTCTTGGTTTAAATTCTTCTGATATCTTGGTATGTATGTTACTTTCTCAATTTTATTGACAATAATAGAAAAATAAAGTATGAAAACCAATTTCGTGTGAATTTAAGTATTGGACAAATTGCGTTAATTCTGTTAAAGTAATCTGTCAACGGGTTGTTAGCCTATAAAACGCTACCGGCACAATAGACCAAACTCTAAAACATATCGCTAAATCCTTTGACGTATTGTGCACAAAACAGCATTTCTGATCGCGCCGCATTTCAATTTTCAACTCCGTTGTACGAGGGCAAACAAATTTTACATTTGGGAATAGAAATCAACGTCTATTGTCTATAGTCAACAACAGTTTATTGGTTCTGGTTCTAGCTTTGTAACACTGAGATAGATATAATTCAAAACAAAGAAAAAATAGTTTTCGTTTCATATCGGTTTTTGAACACAACTTTGGACCGCAAAAGCTTTATGGCCATGGCGTAGTAATCTGGAAACAAGAATAAATAGTAACAATTAATAAAAAATAAACCACCTTCATAAACCTGAGTAAAAAGCTAAATAAAATTTATTTTCGTAATGCTTAATTTCGTAACGAGAAGTAATTGGGAGATAATAATTATTTAGTTCAATCAGGTATATTTTTAAGTAGGGTAAAGTGTAAATTTCATCAAAATCGGTCCATTAGTTTTTCAGATAATATAAGTAATAGACAAAAATCACGAAATAAAAAAAAATATTTAAATAAAAATGTACCGCCTTTAAAAAAACCGAGGTTAATGCTTAAAATAACGCAAAAATCTTTTATTTAGGAGAAACTAATTCTTTTGTAGTCGAGTCGATGTATGTAGTAGACTGCTGGTGTACCTACGTAAGCTTTACATCATGCACCGACTGCAGTTAGAAGGCGGTTTATTTTTTATATTAATTTTATTTCATAATTTTTAATTATTACTCATTTTTAAAAACTACTTGATGTATTTTAAACTGTGACCTTACTTGAAATATACCTAATTTAACTAAAAAATGTCATCTCGCTATTACTTCTCGTATTCGAGAAAACTGTGGGCAAATATACAACACTTATCAAATATATCACACGAGCTTGGAAGCCTTACTGAATCATCATCCTCAAATAATATAGAATTCCAATTATATCACATACATACATAAAAGATTACCTCCTTGTTTGAAGTCGTTAAAAAATGCTAAGGGCCTGTTTCACCATTCACAAATAAGCACAAACCAACGATATGGAACGTTCATTTCGTATAAGGTAAGGTATTTGACTGAAACGGTTACCAGAACTTATCTCTCTACAACGGGCATTTTCGCTTTTCATCAAATCAACGTATCAAGCATTTATTGAAATAAAAACAATAAAGTTTTGACGGACAAAATCCATTAAGATTTTGTCTCTGACACATACATTAGCATTCTCTCACATTGGAATTATTCAATCCATTATTCTTTAGAATCTCAATTTAACTCTTTTGAACTCGGAAAGCCAACGCACCCACCAAATGCCTAATACAAATAAATAAAGCTGTGTACACACATAAATTTCACGAGATAATTTATAAAACCGCAAAATTTCTTCGACGTAACACGAGGTCTGGGAATGGAATTGTTTGCGTATTTTCACGTCTTTCCACTCTGGTTGCTTAATTTATGTGTTGCAAGGTACTGGTTTGATTAAGCTTGGTGCACATGTGTCTCATTAGGGAAGTGAAAATAACCTTACTTCAGTAAAGTTAGAAGGAAGTTAAGTTTAGGGTTTAGGACAACAGCTTAGCATACCATGATCGTGCCAAACGTGTCAGGCAAAAAAAAAATCTTTGTACTGAGAACCATGACACCTTGTCCACAAGACCGTTCCGGCACTGACCAACACAGTCGCATGCCATGAACGGAGCGAGCAGCATCAGCAAAATATTCACTCACTTGTTCTTGCTCTTGCTCTAATATATCAGTAAGATAGAACGTTGTCAATCCGTTCAGCGGGAAAAGTAAAGCGTATCGTATTGCTTTTCGTACCTGACACGTTCTTAGCACGTTCAAGGTTTGCAACAGTGCAAGGGAAAAAACCTTGATTTAAAAGGTATTAAGCAACTTCTGTGGACACAATATATGTAAGTGAGAAACTCGTAGAAGAACTAAGGTAACGGTCATAGCCCTGAGAATCAGTAAGCTGAAGTGGCAGGGCAAATAGCGCGCAGAACTAATGGCCGTTAGGGCAGAAAAGTTCAAGATTGACGTTTCGACCAAAGACGTAGCATAGCACGTACAACAACAAGATGGACAGACGACCTTGTGAGGATCGCAGGTTAAAACTGGATATAGACCGATTGTGATCGGTTGCTTTGGAAAGCCGTGCGAGACGTCTATGTTCAGCAGTAGACGTCCTTTGGATGATAATGATGATGATGATGAATTGTCGCCAACTGCTGTCAAATGTAAGCGGTCAGTCGTCAACGCAACATCGTCATCGGCCGCAGCCATCGCATCGTCAAGTGTCCGTCAGATGCCCAAAAACAAATTGCCTGTTTCACAATGTCCCAATGTAGCTAGCTTTATTGATCGAATTCTTAATTACGAAATAACGTGCTTCATTAGAATTAATCGTTGGTTAGTGATTCTTTGTCTATGAAGAAACGAGGCCTAAGTAGGTACTTTTGAAGGAGAGGTTACTAAAATGGTAACTGGAGTTATTTTCCTGTAAAGTATTAATAAAACAATTTCATTTTTATATGTTTGAATGCTTGTATAAACATTTGATATCAAATACTTATATAGTATGATTTAAGTTTGGATGTTGATTATTATTCTAAGCTTTATTATTAAGCTGGAAGTGGAAATATTTGTTTTTCATTTGTCTGCCGTGCGTGCGCACCTTAATCCGTAAGACGATGGGATTTCGTACAAACGTAAAGGCTTAAGGTTAAGATCCGCCGGTAACAACAAATATTAGGTCTGTATCTCGCAAAAAAGGGTTTAATATTATAGTTAAAAAATATTTACCAAAAAAAGTTGCAGAAAAGTTACCTTAGTTTTTGAATCTGAAAAAAAATACCTAATAAACAAAATACATTTTATTAGTCTGTCCAAGAGATAGAGACATAATGTACGTTTGCGTTTCTGTTCTATATTATTACTAGACACTATATAGCATAGAAATTCTAGATGGATATGATATTTATTTATTATCGGTTTTTCCATCTTTTCATACGTTGTATTATTATAGGAATTTTCCAAAGCTTAGCTTGCTATGGAATTACCAATATTTTCATTACGTTTTATCAAGGGATAAGATGAAACAAAAATAAATATCTCTCATAGTTCAATTCAAGTACAATCCGTCAACGTTAACGAAGTATAATTCTTGAACGCTATTCGTCTTTGTATGGGATCTGGTTGCTCTAAGCCACAGAGTAAATATAGAAATTGCCAAGTCAAAGGCGCGTTGTCAGCTAGGCAATGATAATACCTATATTGACGACGCGATAACATTTTGTCGACGGCATGTCAATCATAAGTCGACAAAAGTTCAGCAATTCGACGGTGCGTGTCGATGCTATAGTGCCAACAACTAACCTGAAGAATACAATACCCTCTTCTATAAGTAATGTAAGCTCACTTGATGCGTTCAAATCAAAACTTGCCATTTATGTTATTGAAAATATGTAATCTAATATCAAGTATAATATGCGCTAAGTGCGACTTAATGTGATATTGGAATATTTGTGTTGAAATGTTCGAACGTACGTGTATTTATTGTTTTGGTAGTGATTGTTCTCATGTAAGTGACTGTTTTTTTGTCTTTTATGGGAATATATAACTTTAAACTGAAGAATGGTTAAAAATAGAAACGTTCGTTGAAACGTCACTGCTGCCTGTACATGTCAGTAAAAAGGCTGGTTCACGCTACAACGTACTGGGGCTAAACCGTGCCGGAGCCGGGAAAAATCCCACCGACATTCCAACGCCGTGCCCCGTCCGGGCTTGGGCGTAGCACGGTAAGGCGTAAATCACTTCATACAATGATGATTAACCGATCGGTATTAAATGACCTCAATTCTCCTAGCTACTTAAAATCCCAGTTCACCTTTCTCAGTGAGACGCACACGCGTCCACTGCGCTCTTCTCGTAATCTTTCCCTCGCTACTCCTTCGCACCGCACAGGTTTTCTCTCAAACTCTTTTCTTGTCCAAGCCATTCGTCTTTTGAAAGTTCACATTCAAGAGACTCGTCCGTGCACACTTCCTTCATATATCGGAATCATCTCCATAACATCTATCTTGTAGATAGATGTTATGGAGATGATTCGTTCGTCATAATATATAGTATATATATATATATATAGTATATGTTGGTATATGTATGTATTATTAATGTATTTATTTTATTGTTTATGCTTATATATTATTATTGTGCAATAAAGTATAAATAAATAAATAAATAAATAACCGTGCCCTGACCGGCGCTGTAGCGTTAATCAGCCTTTATCATTATTGTTATACAAAAAATCTCGAATTCTATCTGAAATAGTCGTATTACCAAATATTGTTTTTTTTTTCATTTCACAATGTTTTAAATTATGTTTATTTACATGTACTTCATATTTATCGGTAATAGCGAGCCAGGAGTTCAGTAGTTACAACATGGCCCATATTTTATTATCTTTAGCCATAAGGTTTGATATATAGGGTGTAACAAAATTAGCTGCATTCCTTCTTGAAGCTAATTCTGACCCTCAAATACAACAACTTTATATATGGGACCAACATCGTAATCCCAAAAAATATTACACTTACCGATACTAGAGTGCCGATCAGCTGATTGTAGTTTATATGGAGAAGTCAAAAAAAATTGTGTTATCGATGTTGTTCCCATACAAAAAGTTGTTTTATTTAGCAGCAGAATCATCACTGAAAAGGAATGCAGTTGATTTTGTTAAACCCTGTATAGTATGTCATTCGGCGTTTATTCCACCTTTAGTTGTGTAAAAGACACATGTTTTTAACTTTTCCTCACGTTGTTACGGAAAGTAATTAAAAGCCAGAAGTGTTTATTTTTGCAAAAAACGGCAACCCCTTTTCGATCGTAGCGCCTTTTTGCCAGTCTCCAGATAATTTGGTATCTGCAGCCGCCGACTTGTGGACAGCAATACATTCTTTGACAACTGCCGTCTATGTACATACAATTCCGGGAATGAAAGCGATTGCTTTTATATAGCCTCCTTGCCGTATGTAAATGATTTCCTTTTTTTAACCGACTTCAAAAAAGGAGGAGGTTATCAATTCGACTGTATGTTTTTTTTTTTGGATGTTTGTTACCTCATGTCTCAGTCGTTTGTGGACCGAATCGAAAAATTTTTTCGCCTACTAAGAGGGTGTACCTTCTAGTTGGTCCCATTTTTCCATTTTGGGATCTGATGATGGGATCTTGGTGTAATCGAGGGAAACCCTCAAATTTTAAAGGCACGTATAGTGTTTCTTTACTAGAACCTTAATGTTGACGTGTTGTTACGTCTGATAGTCAACATCTTGTGGGGCTGAGCTGATGGTGGAACTCCTAAACGCTTAAGAGTTCAGTAATTATAATGACGGAACTTATGATAGGTAATTTGTACCTTCTTAAAAAAATAGAATCATAAGGTGCAATTCACCCCCCCCCCCCCCCCCCTCTTAGGTAATCACTAAAAATGAAGAAATAAAATAAACTTTAAAAAAAAGTAAAAACCGACTTCAAAACCAAAATGCACTAAAAAGTCTTAAATAAACTCTTCACCATTGAAAGTAAAGGAATCCGTTTTAGGCAAACAATTTCTTTTTGGAGTCGGTGCCATCACTTTGACCATCAAGCATCAACTATCACAGCACCGACTCCAAAAAGAAATTGTTTGCCTAAAACGGATTCCTTTACTTTCAATGGTGAAGAGTTTATTTAAGACTATTTAGTGCGTTTTGGTTTTGAAGACGGTTTTTACTTTTTTTAAAAGTTTATTTTTATTTGCACATCTTAGATTATTTTATATATTTTTGTTTAGAATTTAATTTTTTTATTGCTTCTTCTAGCAGTTATACTTTACTGTTATACTATCTAGAACTTGGTAACTACTAAAAAGAGGTACTAATAAAAAATATTTAACCCCGTACTTTACTAGCACATTTCAAGACTGTCCTACTCTGTTCCTAGACTTCTCTTTGACCGTCCGGAGTGAAAATGTTTACTTCTACGAATGGGGTTGAATACGAAACTTGAATTTGCGACATAGCTTAAGTCTGTACGACGAGATAGCTTAAGTCTGACTGAGGTACTAGTTCTACTGTAGACAACTTAAAAATACATCACTTATAAACGCATTTGTACGCATGGTGGCCTGGTGAATAATTCATCAGCACTTGGCATCGCAGCGGATTGGAATTTAATGCTATTATTTCATAGGCACATTAGTTCGTAGTTGCAGTACTAATCTGCGGTTGGAAAGAGTCAGCGGTTCCGTAGGTTGTCATAATGATAATGATAATAAATAATCTTTATTCAACTTACAAGTTATTACATTATTTGGGTTGGTACGAGTTCAAGTTTATATAAAAACTTGTATCAGAAGTGTACCCTCCTCTATCGGTGGTATTTTCAACACATGAATTTGAATTTTTACACATTTTTTTGCAAGACATGCATACTAGGTATATAGTAAACAATAAAAATTAACAATAAAAAGTGATGATGAAAATATAGGGTTCATAAAATTCTATTAGCCTTTTTTATAGATTTGTAAAATATGTAATTTCTAATTTTAGTTGTAGTGTGGGAATTTAAATTTTATTTCCCTACAGAAAGTTCATCAAAAAGTTTTGATTTGAGTTGGACACCAAATATCATTACCTTGAAGCCCAACCAAACCATGGCCGCGCCCACTGAAGGGATTGACAGCGTTCTGTCTGACCGTTGAACGTATTTTGCCGATGCGACAGGCTCCATACAAGACGAGTGACGCTGTTGGTAGGTAACGGAACAGTCTAGTGGGCAAAGACATATTATATATATTATATCATATATATGTTCGAGATCGGCAGTGGATTCAACGTGGTGGGGCAATAAACATAAGAGAGGTTTAGTCTGTCAGGACTCACCAATTATCATCCAACAGCTGGTTTCCAAGGTAGCAGGGGATCACAGAGGTTACAGGCACAGTCACAAAGGTCTTCAGGTAAGTTTAAAGGGAAAACACACGCGAAATTAAGTTCTGGTAGGTCAGTTACTGTCAAGGAAACAACGTCTCGAAAGCAACACCTTCACGGGGTTCTCAAAGAAGCAAAAATACTCGTAAAAATTAAAAATGATGTGCGTAAGAGCGCGCGCCGCAAGACTAGGATGGCAACACAGGTATCAATCAAATTATTGTAGTAAACAGTTTGCAATATAAAGAATAATTTTTACCTGACTCGTTCCTAGCACGGTCATGGTCTGATACAGTGTAGTGGGTTTTTTTATTTATTTTTTACATAGGTTACAAATATTAGTAGCTATCGCAACTAGGATTCCATTTCCTCAGTACATAATGCTGATTATATGGTAAATACCTCGTCCACCAGAATAGTCTTGTGAATTATTCAAAGCAGTATCTAGGGCTAGAAAGATAAATGTATTTTTAAAACTAAAATTGAATCGTAGCTTTTGTGATTCAAATCTTGAGGATAACTGAATTTCAGATCATTGGTCGCACTAAGAAGTTTTGAAGATAGAAAGGTATTCTATTCAGACGATCGGTTCTGAAAAATTAAAGTCGTTAATAGTTACTTGCATTGCAAAAACAAAATTGTTTGTTGGTTTACCTTCTTTGTTTTAATTATTTTTTAACTAAGAAAAGTTGCTACTATTGCGCTACCGCAGGTGAAATTTTTTAAATGTGGTAATTTTAGTAAAACTTGCCTATTGATGAGGTTGCCACCTGACTATGTATCAAAATCAAAAATCAAAATCAAAAATATTTATTCAATTTAGGACACAATATGCCACTTATGAACGTCAAATGTACAGTGAAAAATAAAATAAAAATAATTTTGCCCTGAAGGGGCCGAATCATGTCTCCTTATCTTTTGGGCCCTACCAGCACTTCGAGACAGAACACAGACAATTAGGCAAGTGCTGAGAAGAAACGCCGGAACAAACTCAGTCACCACTAGCTGCCGTAAAATCAAAATCATCAAAGGTAAGTACATCAGTTGGTGCAGGCTGGACAGACCACACATTTGTGTCGTTTAGGTAGTCTTGAACCTTATAATAGCCTTTAGACATAAGCGTGTTTTTAACGTGTTTCTTAAATTTATCAACCGGCAATTCGACAAGATTGTGTGGTATATTATTAAAGAATTTTATACAATTTCCCATGAACGAATTACTAGTTTTAACTAATCTGAAGTTAGGAACGACAAGCTTGTGTTTATTTCTTGTGTTATATGAGTGAATGTCGCTCTTCTTCATGAAATTATCTAAATTTTTACGGACGTACATTATATTGTCAAAAATGTATTGAGAAGCCACAGTTAATATGTTGATTTTCTTAAAGACCTCTCTCAGGGAGTCACGAGGACTAAGTTTATAAATAGCACATATAGTATTCCTTTATTAAGACTAAAAATCAGCCAAGTGCGAGTCGGGCTCGCGCACTGAGGGTTCCATGCCAATTTTAACTGAATTAGGGAATTCACTTGGCTAAAATACCACAATATTTTGTTGACACCAAATTTAACTTTGTTTTTCATAGTGTTTGTATGAAGAACAAAGTTATGTTTGCGGTTGTTGAAAATGTGCTATATCTCAAAAACTACTACTTCAATCTTATTCAAACCAATTTTCATTCAAAGTATTTGTTAAGATCTACATTACGAATTTCAAAATTTACTCTCGCTTAGTTAAGAAGTTAGATGGGGGGGGGAGCGCCCATTTTACCACTTTAGAAGTGTCTATCTCTCAAACGTTAGACTTTAAAAGAAAACGGTTTTGGAACCTCTATTTCATTTTAAAAGACCTATAGTCCATTGAATAAAAAGTTCTAGAGTGCGTGAGTTAGTAACGTAAGATGTTTCTTCGGAAACATGTCAAGAGTCCCTAGGTAATAAACATACTAAAACCCCGGGACACTAGGAGGAGCCCTGGAGAGGGGGGAGGGGGGGAAAGGGTCCATTTTTTCATTTTTCGCTTAAATCTCGAAAAACGGCACGTGTTAGAGAAAAACTTTCAAGGAAAAGTTGAAAGGCCATAAAATTAACTACAAGTTGTACCTAAATCATTTTTTCCTATATCCTACCATTTCTGAGTTACACGCAGTAAAAAATGATTTTGGCTCAAACAATTTCCCCATACTACATACCCATGTTTATCACATCAATCGATCAAAAAATATTTCTTTCTTCCAAAAAACTCAAATGTGCAACTTGTGACCGGTACTGATAGATTGGTCTTAATTAGGTCTATAATTGGTAAAATAAACACATTCCTCCATGGAAGCCTTTAGGAGGAATCGATTGTCAAAATATTAAATTAGGGTAGTTTGAGTTACTGAACTTGATCTTATTATTTTTTTCTTCCAAAAAACTCAAAAGTGCAACTTGTGACCGGTACAGATAGATTGCTCATGATTAGGTCTATTATTGATAAAAAAACCAGATTCCATCATGGAAGCCTTTAGGAGGAATTGAATTTTATTAGGGTAGTTACGATACTTGAACTTTTTATTTTTTTTCTTCCAAAAAGCTCAAAAGTGAAACTTGTGATTGGTACTAATAGATTGCTCGTAATTAGGTCTATCATTGGTAAAAAAAACACAGTCCTCCATGGAAGCCTTTAGGAGGAATTGATTGTCAAAATATTATATTAGGGTAGTTACGCAACTTTACCTTTTTATTTTTTTCTTCCAAAAACCTCACAAGTGCAACTTGTGACCGGTACTGATAGATTGCTCTTAATTAGGTCTATAATTGGTAAAATAAACACATTCCTCCATGGAAGCCTTTAGGAGGAATCGATTGTCAAAATATATGTTAGGGTAGTTTGAGTTACTGAACTTGATCTTTTTTATTTTTTTCTTCCAAAAAGCTCAAAAGTGCAACTTATGACCAGTACCGATAGATTGCTCATAATTAGGTCTATCATTGATAAAAAAAACAGATTCCACCATGGAGGCGTTTAGGAGGAATTGAATTTTATTAAGGTAGTTACGATACTTGAACTTTTTATTTTTTTTCCTCTAGTGCCTCTCATATGACATCAATGTCCCAACATTATCCGTTGTTCGGATTTTTTCGATGAAGTTTCACACGTAGCATGGGAAGGGGTCCGCCCTCGTTAAGCTTATGCTAAAGTTTGCTCATGTTTTCGAATTTTTCACCTTTCATGGGATGTAGCTCGAAAACGGCTGCTAATAGAAAAAAATGATTTAGGTACAACTTGTAGATAATTTTATGGCCTTTCAACTTTTCCTTGAAAGTTTTTCTCTAACATGTACCGTTTTGGAGATTTAGGCGAAATATGAAAAAATGGACCCTTTCCCCCCTCCCCCCACTCCGGGGCTCCTCCTAGTGTCCCGGGGTTTTAGTATGTTTATTACCTAGGGACTCTTAACATGTTTCCGAAGAAACATCTTAGGTTACTAACTCACGCACTCTAGACCCCCCTTGGAGGGACTCATTCAATGGACTACTATCCATAGACACCCCACACGCATAGTTTTTTTTTCGGTTTTAGTTTCATGTATGGGAGCATCATTATTTTTTATTTTCTGTTTAAGAATCGTAAATCGGTTAACAGGATACACCTTCCTTCCAAATTCAACAGTGTGATGCTTATAGGCACAGAATAAAGTGGCTGTGACATACGGACGGACAGACAGACAGACAGACAGACAGACTTGACGAAACTATAAGGGTTCCGTTTTTTGCCATTCGGCTACGGAACCCTAAAAAATAAGCAACTCATAGACGGAAAGTATATTTAAAATAAATCTTATGCACTCTAATGCATATACCAAGGCTATTAAACTTAACGGAACCAGAAAAGTGACTGAAGTTAACCGTCAAATGGTGTAGGAGACGGTACTTGCAAGTACAAAAAAGCCTTTTTTGTGAGGGTTAAAAATTGCTTTTTTTACCGGAGACAATCGGCCGTAAATGAGTTTAGGGCTGACGTTCCGATTATTGCATCGATCGTAATGAAGAACGGTCGGAAGACGTATGAAATAACCAGCGGCAATACAACAACATATAAATAGACTGATAGTACAGTGGCCAGCACATAACCCACTTTTGTTGCAAACAAGTCCTTATTGCAACTGGATAAGATACCGCATTGTTTACCTTGACGTGCTGTTATCCGTACAAACAGAAGTACATTAGGTATATGCATAATATTATGTAGATTTGTATGAAGTTTCAGCGACTTCATACATTATTCAAAGCTGAGTAAAGGAAGTGTAAGTTGAGTTTTGACTCATAATTAAATTCATAAACAGTCAATCACAGTTATTGCTTTTGATTCAAGATATTTGGAGGCTACAATATGATAACTAGCTCTGCGATCTCAAAGCAGGTGCACTTAAAACACTTTTTAAAAGAGTTGATTTTTGCTACCGTAAGCCGCGGGCCAATTATATCCGATCTTCTTTTTCATCTTTAGATCGAGAGCGGCGGTCCGTGAAATCGCTTCTGATAATTTGATTAATAGCTTCTGGAACTCTTATTCACAATTAATAACCTTTCCTTTGGCTGAGGAAAAAGTTTCCATAATTTACGATACATGAAACTTCTTTCAGTTAATGAATTTTAAATCTGCCTCGTTAGTGTGAACGGATTTCCATTTAAAAATAATAAATCAATTTACACACGAATGTCATTTTTATTAAGTTTTCCCTAAAATTAAATCCAAAGTATCTATCGATTCCAAAATGTATCCAAAAGTTGAATTTGGCCATCGTCCAATAGTAGAGGTCGTTGCTTCCAAATCACTTAATTTATGGAGTGAAACACCGGAAAATTGTCTTCATTTAAATAACCAATGCAATAAAGTTTTGATATATAACATTAAGCCGGTATTTAAGCTTGTTAAAATAACTTTAGCGCTTGGTATGAAACGGTCTATTTTGAAATGGTTTTAAAAGATTTTGTATTTAATTATGCAGTGAACTACGATTTAGTTCACTTAAACTGCTTTAATTAAATTAATAAATAAAAGACATACATTGCTCTGATCCCAAAGTAAGTAGCTAATGGAGCTGTCTTATGGAAAACAGATACATCGATGGTACCACAACATCCAGATCCAAGACAATATAGTTTTTTTTTATATATATATTTCTGTATTGACCCGATTGGGTAAGTATTTTGGATTTATTGTTCCCTTATGTGCAACTGTGCCTCTCCATACGCTAATAAATATATGTACTTGTTTATAAAATAATAATCCATGATCATTATTATTGTCAGCAAAAAGGTGTCCACTGCTGAACAAAGGCCTCCCCCTCGGTTTTCTACAGCGACCGATCACAAGCCGTCTGCATCCAGTATGATACTTAAATAAAATAAAAAAGAAGGTTTAATTGCCTGAAACATGGTATACCGTGATGTTTTACCTACCTTTATATATGGCATGCAATTATTATTATTTTTGTCCCCCATACATTTTATTCATGTCAGTTTAATTTTGTAATTATATTATTATTATTATTTATTATTTAGAACTGACACTAATTATAAAGAAGTTCTTGTCCCTGAGCCATTTTTAAAGTTTTCTTTTAAAGCGTAAAATTGAAAGGTCTTTAATGTCATTCGGAACGACGTTGTAAATCTTGACGTACATGGCATCATATTGATTGTGATAATGCTGCAGCTTTGGCAAACAATTGTAAGCTAGTTTACTCGCGTCTCTGAGGTTTCTGTTGTGAACAATCTCTTTTAAAATAAATTCATATTCTTTTTGAAAAGCATAACGATTTCATAAATGTACAAACACGGTAATGGCAATATAATATATAAGTCTTTAGAATGTTTTTAACACTCACAGTGTTAAAAACATATATATAAGTCCTTAAATACAGATTTACCAAAAGCCCATACTTTAGGATTGAGCCTAAGTAACCGTGATAGGCAGAAAGGGAAGTCTGCTAGGGAGACGTCTGCCACAGACTACTTAAAACGTAAACGCATCGTTTTATTTTTTCTCTTTGCTTCAATTTACAGCCTCCAATCATAGTTACCATCACAGATATAACAATACCTAAAAATAAAGTCTCATTTGTTTTTTGAATATTTATTTTATTATAATTATTGTCAAGTTTTAGTTTAGTATGTCGATTTGTACCAAATTGTATATAGTTAGTTTTCGTAAGATTTACTGTCAAATTATTGTCATTAAGCCATGTTATTATTTTGTCAATGGTTTCATTTATATCAGATTCATAAGCTTTAAATCTTTCATAAACGGAATTACTACCGAAACAAACTTGCGATCTTCACAAGGTGGTCTGTCTATCTTGTTGGTGGACGTTCTACGCTGCGTCTTTGGTCAAAGCCTGTGTCCTGCCCATTGTCATTTGAGCATATTGATTCTATGTGTCCGGTACCTTAGTTCATCTAGGTACATCTTCAAAAAACACCCCATTTTATTGCTGTTCTAAGTTTTTCAAGAGAATCCAATCTGAAATAATATGTTTTACTGAATAAGACAAATAAAAAAGTCGTTTAAAAAGATTGAAAACACATTTTACCATTTCATTTCTTTTTACTTTTATCTGATCCTTTTATTGCGAGAGACTTTGAGATTTAGTAGCAATACAAACATAATATTGCAACGATTTTTCAATATATTTCAATATAACTGTAGGCTGAAGTAATCGCTGAGAAAACAATGAAATAATAATTATGAAAAATTACGTCTATATGCTGGATTTTAACAGGTTTATGGATTTTAGTGTGTTTTTCAGGTTGTACAATATAAATTTACGTTATGTCTTATGGTAAAATAATCTAAAAAATACATGTCTTACGTGTTACTTAATATCAGCAATAAAATTGATCATTCAAACACAATACAATACAAACAGGTATGGTAAAAGTAAATATTTTAATTCAAATAAATCCTTGACTTTCCTTTTTTACTCTGATATTTTTATTAAAAAATATCAATAAGCTCTTTAAAATCTTTAGTTCGATACAAATATTAATTAAAACGTGATTTTAAATAAGCTTCTTTGAAACACATTGAATTCAGGAAAGTTTTATATACCACGTAAAAGTCTGAGGCTATTTCCCGTTTTACAGGTTTATTTCGATCATCTACCCAAAGATAAAGCTATTTTAAAACAAGTAATAGTTTATCATCTTTCGCTACCTCAAAGGAGAGAAGTTGAATAGGTACTTAAATGCAAATGCATGCGTCGTAGAAAAACCATCTGCCTCTCGTATTGACTCTTTTTGACTGAATTTAACATAAACGCAACTTATAAGTGCTGAATCCACTTTCATAGGCTAGGGTATTTGCCACTGCCAATGTTTTACTTAAATATTTTTTTTTCATAATTGTCGCAGTCACTCCCGGCTAGTGTGGACAAAGGGTGTTTAAAAGGTACTAATATTCGAATGAAATAAAGAAATCCGGGTATAGCATTTGGCAACAAAAGTTTATTCAAATTTGCTATTACACATCTACCTTTTAACACCTTTAAAAAGTCAAATACAAAACTTAATAGCTCAGAATTCAGTAGAGACTAGGTTAGGTTCTAATTAAGTTATCTATATCTATACTATTACAATTATGTATGTTCACAAATTTCTAATTTAATAAAGATAAACCACCAATTTAAGTTTTTAATTTCCTAATTGATTCCAAAATTTATCCGCAAAGGGATTCCTAAGTTATGCTAAAATTAATAGCTAAATTATCCCACTTTTCCTAAAGTTTAAGTAAATACAAGGAAAACCAACCTTGGATTTCAACGGAGGTTACCATTTCAAATCTTTGTTGCATCAAACTACAAACAACTCTGCAACACTACCCCAAAATTTCACCGATACCGATCCATCCTCAAAACAAAGCAGCTCAATCCATCAGGAAAATCTGACTTCAAAATTAATCCAAATGAGGTCTAAGTAAGGTCTTAGTAAGGTCTAAGTAAGGTCACTGAAAAGGATTTACAAAATGTTAGTTCAACGCACAAACCAAAGTAAAAGTTAAAAAACACTAACTTTTCATAATAAATATTTACCTGAGGTTACAACATGATCACCTAATTTTGACTGTATAACTTACAGACACATATCAAAAGCGAAACCTAGAAATAAAAGAAAGTTCTAGTTAACAACCAATTTTTTTCTCAGTGAGGGTAGGTATACTTTTCATCACCCTATTTATGAAATCTTTAATAAACCAAATTACTAAACATTTATGCTAATTTTTCTATTTGAGACCTGAAATGATAAAAATTACAACTCTCAATACAATATGCCCAGATGTAGGTAGGCTACATTTTCTTTACAAGGATTTCCAAAGGAGTTTCTCAAAGTACTCACCATTTTCCAGTAATTTATATCAAATCATTTTCGAAATTAATTCATCCAAATTGACATGTTGGCGGCGTCTGAAACGATAAAAAGAACCATGTGCTCAGACTCTAGAAATGTCTCGCAACAAACAAAAATCAACGCCAACCTTTCTGCAGATACTTACCAGGAATAACTATCAAACTACAAAATAATTTGGAGCGTGCCCCATTAAAATTTTCACTTTTATTACATTATTATAACAAACGTTCCACTCCGACACACGACCAACAGTGCGGAACCGGAAAAACGGCAGCTGTCACACTTGACAAATGTCAGTGTCAGCATCCATCATATCTATGCCAAAATATGGACTGGAGTCCTACATCCATTTAGCTTTTCGTTTCATGCGAACTTAGACAAAATATACAACGTTACATAATAATTAAATAAAATTATTATTATAAAATTATTTTATTATTTAATAAAATAATTTTAGTAATTTCAGCCCAAACCGGCTGTCACGTTTAATATCACATAGGAGGTGATAAGAGGTATGGGCTTTACAATAAAATATTGATTACGGTCTAGCCACGTTTGCACGTCCAATGCGTTTGGTGGCCAGCCCAATCTGTACTGCCTCTCGGCGTACGCTCGCGTTCAGACATATTATTAATTTTAATTAAATCAACACAAACCTAAGTGGTTTAATCTTGCTGTTTTGTATCCATCTATTTTTTCTTTATATGGTAATAAATAAATAAAAAGTTTCCAATCTAAGACAGAGGCCAACAAAATAATCACTCAACTTAAAAGGCAAGCAAAATAAAAATAAATAAATAAATATCCTTTGGACATTCCCACACATCGCCATCTAGTCCCAAAGTAAGCTACTCAAAGCTTGTGTTATGGGTGCCAGACAACGGATATAATATTTAAATACTTTTTGTTTGTAAATACATACATAATATACATAGAAAACACCCAGACTAATACAAACAGACATGTTCATGCACACAAATGTTTGTGATTGTGCGGAGATCGAACCCGCACCCGCTGCGTAGTAGGCGATTTCTCGACCACTACACCAGACGGGTCGTCAAAAAATAATAAGAATAATAATAGTCCTCCTAGCCAATTTCGCCTACGGTAACCAGTCACTACGACTAACCGATTGCGTGACAGGCGCAGGACCAACGGTTTTACGTGCTTTTCCGAGGCACGGGGGTGAAACACCGCCAATTTCCAAACTCCGGGCTACCCTAAGAATTTTTGAACAGAAAAACTCAGGTATATTTTTAAGGCCCGGTCCGGGGATCGAACCCGGGACCTCTGACGCAGCCGTCGCTTAAAAGTGCGACCCTCTTACCGTTGCGCCACCAAGGCAGATAAGTAATAAAGCAGTCAATATTATGCAATATCCACAGGTAGCGCTGCTCGAAGACGGTTTTCCACCAAATGAGGCGACATCGAAAAACGCCGAGTCATGACAAGTTAATTTAGCGATAACGGTATCAAAGGATTTCCTAGAAATAGCTACTGAGTTGGAAAATATCGTGATCAAATTGAAGTAACGGTGGAACTTAAAAATATTCTGAAAATCAATTGTGAAAAGCTTAAACACGGTTTCAATCTTGCATATTGAAGTCAACCCGATGTCCACCTTATTTTTTGCCGTCTTCAAGAAAAAAGAAGTTATCAATTCGACTGTATCTTTTTTCTTTTTTTTCCTATGATGTGATTTGAAAAATTGTTTCGCCTATCTATAGGTTATACCTTTTAGTTAGTCCCATTGTTGCGCAGTCGGAATCTGATGATGGGATGGGTTGATGGGATGGGAAACCCTTAAAATTTTAAAGACACGTTTTGTGTTTTGTACTAGAATCTTAATGATGACATGTTGTTTCGTCTTATAGACAACATTGGAGCTGAGCTAATGTTGGATATCCTTAACGTTTAGGAGTTCAAAAATATCAAATTAAATTAACTTTTCCAAAAAAGTATATTTGCGCCTGAAATGGATTTTAAAGAAATCAAAGATACTTAAGGATTTTATGGTACATTTTGGTTTTGAAGTATTTTTGAAAGTTAACTAACAAAAACTGAGGATTCCATGTCAACTTCAACTGAATTAGGGAATCCACTTACTTCCACTAAGCTAGAATACCACAATATTTTGTTGACAGCAAATATGACTTTGTTTTTCATAGCGTTTGTATGAAGAACAAAATCATATTTGCGGTTGTTGAAAATGTTCTTTATCTCAAAAACTACTAGTTCTCAAAAACGCTTAGTTTAGAAGAGGGGTTGAAGTTTTAGTAAGAGGGGGGGCGCCCATTTTACCACTTTGGAAGCGTCTATCTATCAAACGTGACACTTTAAAAGTAAATGGTTTTAAGAACGTCTATGTCATTTTAAAAGGTTATCCATAGATACCTCATACGCATAGGTTTGTCAAAAAAAACGGTTTAATTTACATGTATGGGCCTTGATAAAAATCGTAAGATGGTTAACAGGATACATTTTTATTAGTAAATTTCAACAGTGTGATGCTTATAGTTACAGAATAAAGTGGCTGTGACATACGGACAGACATACCGACAGACAGACTACAAAATGGCATTCTAAACTAAGAACTGATGACACCTTTTGAAATGCAGTGTTACCATGCCACGGTCACCATAATTAACAAGAAGCGGACTTTTTGATTAATTTATTATCTTCATGCAATTTTTATATTCTGACTTCTGACACACAAGTGATAGATACTTCTTGATTATGGCAAACATCAAGCTGATGACAAGTCGACAGCATGTTGATAACATCTCGTCTGCCATCGCACGTCGCGTCTTAACGTAGTCTGCAGTTGAGTATATCGCTGTCAAAGAGATCATATTAAGATATGAATAAAAAACAAAAATAAATTATTTGTCTACATTTTTTTTCCGAACATCAATCCGCAAACATCACTCAAAGGAGATCAGCAGCTCAGCTCACTCGTTTAATTCAGACCAATCATAACCGTCTGGATTTGCTCATGAATAATCAATCGCTCCCGCGCCGGCGGCCATTACTGAACGGTTTTTCGGCACACGTTCATACGGGGTGGCTACGCTTTATGTCAACATTAGCACACGTTTTTTCAATAAAAAGCTTTGTACGTACAAAACTATCTACCATTCTCTAGTTTTGCAAACAAAATCGAACCCTCATTTTTTTATAATCCAGAAACATATTTAATGTGTTTGTCTTGCTACGTTTGATATAAATGGAATACTTTAGTAGTAAAAATATGGTTAAACCTCTAATGTATTCATGGTGGCTCACGCGTCAATACAGATTTGTATGTAAGTTGAATAGTTTACATAAGTAACAAGTTATAATCAAGCAGACTAGAAGTATGTTTTAAATCACATTTGTATGAACTCTGAATTATATGATATCCCGATTACATAAGTAACTGTTTTCCAGTTGCCAACAAAATTCTTATTACTGATACTCCCATTTTTACCCCAGAATGTGGCCACCCTGTAAGACGTTACACCTGTAATGACACGTTACGTCTCTTCCATTTATACTTTCCATTTATTTTGAGAGAGAAAAGTTCGCTCAATCCTATGAGGAACAGAAGGCATAAAATTGGGGAGAAGTGATAAAGTATTTGCTCTGGTGTTTTGACATATGAACGGATTTTTCCATGCATGACGATTGTGGTAAATAAAAACAGTGAATACGAAGAAAATTGTCGGGATCTGTTATTTTCCATTACACCGTTGTGTCTTTGATCGGGCTTATGAGCTATCATTAATAAACAAGTACCTACCTTTAATGTTTTATTTTCATCGGCGGTAGGTATTGATTTGACTTGCTTAAAGTCCTGTAAACCCTTGATTGTGCAGAGGCGTCTATGTAGTGCATCGCCATCCCGTTCGGTCTAAGCTTTGCGCTTTATTTCGTTCCAAGTCTTCCCTATGTTCTTCGCATCTGCAGCGATTGTCCACTGCCAGGTCTGATTTGAGCGGCCACCTTTACGCTTTCCTTGGTGATTCCAGTCTAGACTTCCCTCGGTATGAGTTCAGGGTTCCTTCGGAGTGTGTGACCAATCCAAATCCACTTGCAGCGTTTAATCTGCTGGTTGATCGCAGTCTAATTGCAGCGTTCCCACAGAACCTGATTGGCAATTTCCTGAATGACAAATTCTCGGGCCAGTAGATACCGAGTTTATAGCAAAGACAGCGGTTAATGATGACCTGGAGCTGGTCGAGATGTCTTCTGTGACCTTCTAAGTCTTATATCCATTCAGAAACATTGTTCTAACGTTGGACCGGAATATTTTGAGCTGTACTCTGCAGGTTAGCTTCCGTGATTGCCTTAAGGGACGGAGCTGTACAAAGGTTGCTCTTGCCTTAACGATTTTTCAAGCGATGTCCTCTTCGATCCCTCCAGTTTCCGACACTACGCTGCTGAGGTTGGTGAATTAGTGGAATCTCTCCACACTCGCTGTGCCAAAGAGCAATGGTTACGTACAAGTCGCTCCGCAGCACATTTCCTCGATCTTCCTAGTATTAATTCGAATTCTAGTCCCAGAGGCCTCTCGTCTAAGGTGACCCAGCTTGACATGCATGTCAGCACGGGTGTGGCTCAACAAGCATAGGTCATCGGCATAGTCAAAATCTTCCTAGACATTGAAGAGCGCCCAATCTATGCCGCGGTGTTTATTGCTTGTAATACTGTCAATGATGGCCGGCTACCGGCTAGGCATACCAGTTCATCGTTCCTCCTATCATTCCAAGTCGTTCACAGTACCTCTTAAGATCAGGAGGTCAGACACGAAACTGTGTTTCAAAAATAAACTTTAAAAAAAAGTAAAAACCGACGTCAAAACCAAAATGCAATAAAAAGTCTTAAATAAACTCTTCACCATTGAAAGGAAAGGAATCCGTTTTAGGCAAACAATTTCTTTTCGGAGTCGGTGCTGTGATGCTTGATGGTCAAAGTGATGGCACCGACTCCAAAAAGAAATTGTTTGCCTAAAACGGATTCCTTTCCTTTCAATGGTGAAGAGTTTATTTAAGACTTTTTAGTGCATTTTGGTTTTGAAGTCGGTTTTTACTTTTTTTAAAGTTTATTTTATTTCTTCATTTTTAGTGATTACAAAAGAGGGGGGGGGGGGGGAGTTGCACCTTATGATTCTATTTTTTAAGAAGCTATGAATTACCTATCATAAGTTCCGTCATTATAATTACTGAACTCCTAAGCGTTAAGGAGTTCCACTATCAGCTCAGCCCCACAAGATGTTGACTATCAGACGTAACAACACGTCAACATTAAGATTCTAGTAAAGAAACACTATACGTGCCTTTAAAATTTGAGGGTTTCTCTCGATTACACCAAGATTCCATCATCAGATCCCAAAATGGAAAAAATGGGACCAATTAAAAGGTACACCCTCTAAGTAGGTGAAAAAATTTTTCGATTCGGTCGACAAACGACTGAGATATGAGGTAACATACATACAAAAAAAAATAAAAAAACATACAGTCGAATTGATAACCTCCTACTTTTTTGAAGTCGGTTAAAAAACAAACTGCGAAAGTTTCTGTTCCAATGATTGCAAAATATGTATGTTATATTTTTAGTTATGTATGCTTTTGGAAGTTATGTTTGTAAACTCTTTATACTGTATATTTAGTTTATACATATTATGGTATGTAAATAATACACACATCAAAAGTGTCTAGGGATCAACATATATTTTTGCAATTACTTTTCTCCTGGTTGATATTAATTAAAATTTGCTTTATGGATTCATCAAATAAAGTGTTTTCGTTTGTCTACAGTAACGATAAACCAAGTCACCTTTGCATTAATAAAGAAATTTGCCATTTTCCTAATAAAGGGATTTTTGACAATTGAACCACTAACATTAAAGTTCGGAAAAAAGACTGAAATAACAGCTTTCTTTATAATTTTATTGGGTAACTTAAACAATTAATAATCCGTGTTTCTACCGCGAACACTAACAACATAAGAACATCGGTTTGGCATACTCAAAATGAGTTCATCCAAATCACGCTGTGGAATAGCCGCCCATGTTCGTTGCAACAACAAAACAAGGTCTTCTTGCGACTGGATACCCTCCATATTTATTTTTATTTATTTATTTAAACACTTTATTGCACAAATAAAAGTGTACAAAAGGTGGACTTAATGCTAATAGCATTCTCTCCCAGTCATACCTTCAGATCATGCAGAGAGATTGTTATGGGTGCAGGAGAATATTGTAAATAGATATTAAAATTGCAACAAATACTATTGTGTAATATTATAATATTATATACATACCATAATATACATAAACTAAATATACAGTATAAAAGAGTTTAGATATATAACTACCAAATGCATACATAACTAAAAATATACATACATACATATTTTACATATTTCGCAATCATTGAAACAGAAACCTTCGCAGTTTGTTTTTGAAACACAGTTTCGTCTCTGATTTCCTGATCTCAAGAGGGAGCGTATTCCACAGCCGCGTAGCCGTCACTGTAAACGACTTGGATTGATAGGAGGAGCGATGAGCCAGTATGCCTAGCCGGAGATCTTCGGAAGAACGGAGAGCACGATCATGTGATTGACATAAAAAGGAGAACATAAGGAGGTGATGAGGGGTTATTGAGAATACCGTACAGAACACAGAGAGTTCGAGAGTTTCTACGTTGTCGAATGGGAAGCCAATTAAGTTGTGCTCTGTAACGGGAAATATGGTCATATTTTCGGAGGCCAAAGATAAATCTAATACAGCTGTTAAGAAGACGTTCAAGTTTGTCAGTGAGTGCCTCAGTGAGGTTAGTACAGCAAGAGTCCGCGTAATCAATGATAGGGATAATGAGAGTTTGCATGAGAAGAAGTTTTGTCTTGAACGGAAGAAAAAATTTTAATCGATAGAGAGACCTCAAACACGTGATGACCTTACGACTGACCTCAGCCACGTGAACAGTCCAGCTCAACGTAGAGTCTAACATCAGGCCCAAATTCTTCACACTGGTACAGTAAGGTATAGCAGTACCATCATACATAACCGGCTCCAACTCTGCCATACCTAGCTTAGAGATGAGTCCAGGACTCCCTACTATAATCGCTTGGCACTTGGTGGGGTTGACAGAAACTCCGAAGTCACGAGACCAGGACGAGATATGGCTTAAACTGTCGTTGATCAGATCGATCGCTGCAGACATTTCTGAGACATCGGATTGTACGTACAGTTGTAGGTCGTCTGCATACAGATGATATGAGCAGCGAAGATTAACAGTGATGAGGTTTATAAAAACTGAAAAAAGGAGGGGAGAGAGGATACCACCCTGCGGTACACCAGAGGTCAAGCTGAGCCAGTCAGAAATGCCGTTTGGAGTCTTAACAGCTTGCTTGCGGTCCCGCAGGTATGATGAAAACCAGTCCAAAGCTAGTGAAGAGACATTTAGTTTGGATAAAATTTAGTTTGGATAATATTCGGCAGAGCTATTCTCTGTAGCATATCCCAAGCATGCTCAATCGGGTTCAAGTCTGGCGACTGAGCAGGCCAGGGCAGGACATTGATGTTAGCTGCGGCGAGAGTCTGTCTTACAACTCTTGCGGTGTGCGGTCGTGCATTATCATTTATCATGCATTAACTGAAATAGTAGTCTGATACAATTGTGAAACTAACTCCCTAGTGGCGTAGATATCCCTTTGCCTAAGATACTAAGCCCCTAGAGCCCTAGCCCAGCCTAACAATAGATACTTAGATATAATATGAATGTGTAGGTAGGATAGCTGCTCCCACCTCGGTGTCGTGCTGGACAGCAAGTGGGGGTTCCTAGCCCAGTTCGAGAAGTTGGTCCCACGACTGTTAGGAGCAGCTGGTGCCCTTGGTCGCCTGCTGCCCAACCTTGGTGGAGGTGACGGAGTATGTCGTCGCCTGTACCTCGGAGTGGTGCGGTCAATGGCCCTCTATGGGGCCCCGATATGGTCGGGGTCCCTCAAGAATCGCCATCGGGCACTCTTGCGCTAGGTGCAGAGGGTCTTGGCGATCAGGGCCATCAGGGAATACCGCACTATCTCGTCAACGATGACGTCTGATACAATCGTCTCAGCATAAATTTGAGCGTTGAGGTTGCCTCTGATCATCTGAAATCAGTTCTTCCGCCGATCCAAATACCCGCCCATACCATGATGGTTCCACCACTATAAGGATGGACTTCCTGGCTGGATTTTTATCGCTGTTGACGTTCAGGGGTTCTCCAGTGTCGTATACGTCTTGTATCCGGTCTCATACCAAAACGAGACTCATCAGAAAAGCACACGAAACGCCATTGTTCTTCTGCCCAATTTTTGTGTTCAAGAGCCCATTGATATCGAATCTTACGATTGTGCATTGTTATAGGTGGTGCCCGTAGCGGTCTTCGGGAATGAAGGTTCACTTCATGCAAGCGGTTTCTGACTGTTTGGTCGCTAATTAAGTTCCCTGAAGAGTGATGAAGCCTCACGGCTAACATCATAGCGGTAATTGTTGGAGCTCTTCGAGCTGTGATTTGAATGTGTCGGTCTTGTCTCCGTGTGGTGCAGCGATACCGTCCTCCATGGCGCTCAGCCACGGTACCAGTGCTTCAGTAACGTGTCCAAAGTCGACTGATAACACTCTGACTTGTATTTAGAGCTAAAGCCACAGTACGTTGCCGGGAACCAGCTTCTATCATTCCCACGGCTCTGAGCATTTCTTCCCTGCTTAAATGACGTCGCCGCTCCATAATAACGTTGGTTTTAATCAGTAGTAAGGAAACAATAGCACTAATATTGTCTTCAATGCGTTGTATGTTTTTATAGGGAAAATATTGACAGCTGATTTTCATCTTTTACTCGAATTTGATTGACAGTTCCTATTTCAAATTAAGAAATGCACCAAAAAAGATCCATATAAATTTATGAAATCATAAATTTATTACAAAGCCACATCTCAATCTCAAGAAATCCGCATAAAAATGCTTGATCCCCAGACACATTTGATGTGTGTATTATTATTTTACTTTGTTTATTTTGTTGCAATTTTAATATCTATTTACAATATTCTACTGCACCCATAACAATGTATCTGCATGATCTAAAGTCCACCTTTTGTACACTTTTATTTATGCACTGAAGTTTTGAAATAAATACTATAAAATAAATGATGTCCCAGAGTACAACAAGAAAGAAGAAAGGTGAAAGAAGGCATCCCTCTTGCACACCCGTATTAGACGGTATGTCTTCCAAGACGAGGCCGGCGTGAGTCACTCTACAGGAATATTTCCTATAGATGGGCTTGAACAGGCTTATAATTTTCTCGGAGACTACGATTTCACGAGTTTCAAATGCAACTCCATTTCATCCGTCGAAGACTTTTTCGAAGTCCACGAATGTCGATTTCATTTCCCTCTGCCATTCTGATGCCTGTTCGAGGATAATGTGCAAGGTATTGATCTGATCCGTACACGATCGGTTTGGTCGAAAGCCAGCCCGCTCTTTACAAAGGAGAGGTTCTACGATTCCGTAGGCAAATGTCAAAAAAGGAACCCTTATAGTTTCGTCAAGTCTGTCTGTCTGTCTGTCCGTCCGGTCCGTATGTCACAGCTATTTTATTACTAAACTATTTGTATAACACAATTAAACCTTAGTAGGTAGTTGTATACTTTTAAACGCTTTACGTATGCTTTTAAACGCTTTACGATTCTCATACAAAAATAAAAAATAAAGATAATTATTTAAAGGGGGCTCCCATACATGAAACTAAAACCTTAAATTATTTTTGTCAACTCTATGCGTGTAGGGTGTCTATGGATAGGTCTTTTAAACTGACGTCGAGGTGCCTAAAACCATTTTCTCTATAAGTCTAACGTTTGAGAGATAGATGCTTCCAAAATGGTAAAATGGGCGTCCCCCCCCCCCTCCTCCCCCATCTAACTTTTTTAAACTAAGCGAGTGTGAATTTAAAAAAAAAAAACATGATGACACACTTGGCCGGTGTAAAAACAGGCCGTTTGCAGCTCTCATTGAAAATCAATGCCAATGTTTAAGAAAATCCATCTGAAGGCTAAATAATATGATGATAATAAGTCTTGGAATCGTATTGTAATATTCTTTTAACAATTACATCTGTGATAACAAATGCTGCTGAGCATGATTCAATAACTTTAATTGAGGTTTTAATAAGTCTAAGTATCCATATTTCACAAACAAAAGTTTAATCTACTTTGTTTTTAATTTCACTTCGCTCTTATGCAAATGGCCATTATAATTTTATGTTAGCTTAGAATATTCCGTAAATACTAAGTTAGTATAAAGCGTGATAATCCTGAATTCAAAATGCTCAAACACCTGTGGCTTGCATCACCCATCTTGGTTTATTTTTATCGGGTATTTAATTTTCAAATAGTAGCTTTTTGTATCGCTGAGGATGTACAGTACATTAAAAGCTATTGTTATGTTTATTTGAATTTCAAAATGTATTTACAGCGCTTGTAAAGCGTCATATTATGTGACCCCACGATCCATGTGGAAAGCATTTTATATTTTAATTTATTTTTGAACTTCCTATTTATCTTTGATTTTTCATTCAGTTGTTGTACTAAATTGTGAAAATATTATAAGGGGGATAAACAAAATCTGGGTTTGAATCGAAATCCACCTTAAAAATCCGGAATTGCAAAGAATATCGCTATTACGTTATTTTTCATTCCTATCAAATCCTACTTGCAAATTCCGCCACTAAGTCATATGATTCGACTATAGCAATAAAAGACCATGCTGGTACCATCACAATAAAATGCATTGTCCCTAAGCCACTCTCTGCAAAATACTCATTGCTATTCCACAAGCGACATTACATAATTGCGTGAAATAGCAATGCACTGGATTTTAGCCAGAGAGTCAATTTAAACGCACTATATTCAACGAAATTTAACCTTTATGCACCCTTTCATAATAGACGGTCAGCGGGCAATTATGGCTCTGTTCAATTGTCAGTAAATCATAGGAATTATAATAATGGATGGCACAGTGTTTGTAGTTTCACCTATTTTGCAGTGTATATTTGATCTGAGGCACAAATTTAGAAACTACCTCAACCAAATATCGAGATGGCTATTTAATGACCATTGCTTAAGATATGGTTTTCCTCAAAACATACACGATCGTAAATATTCAACCACTGGCCTTAGTCGTCACATTTTCAGTCGTCAATCAAAGGGGAGGCTACCATGTTAATAACTAAATGCCCTAGGACTGATAATGGTCATTATGTTCGGTTTTAGTTTTATGTTTGGGAGCCCCCCTTTAAATATCATTATTTATTATTTTTGGTATAAAAAAAAATCGTAAAGCGGTTCATATTACTATAGCGGATACATTTTCCTATCAAATCAACCGTGTGGTGCATATAGTTACAGAATAAAATGGCTGTGATATACGGACGGACGGACAGACAGACAGACTTGACGAAAGTATAAGGGTTTTGTTTTTGCCATTCGGCTACGAAATCCTAAAAAAGGTAAGGCAACAGAATTGACCATATTGGAGGTCTTTTGAAGGATTTTTTATTAATTACAAAAAAATAATAAAAATCTACAAAAAAAACTTTAAAAACAGTTAAAACCGACTTCAAAACCAAAATGCTCTAAAATGTCTTAAATAAACTCTTGACTATTGAAAGGAAAGGAATACATTCTAGGCAAACGATTTCTTTTTGGAGTCGATGCTGTGGTAGTTGATGCTTGATGGTCAAAGTGATAGCCCGACTCCAAAAAGAAATTGTTTGCCTAGAATGGATTCCTTTCCTTTAAGTCGATCTTTACTTTTTTTAGAGTTAATTTTATTTCCTCATTTTTAGAGATTACAGATTAGAGGATAGGGAGGGGAGGAAGTTGCACCTTATACTTTGTTCTTTAAGAAGCTACAAACTACCTATCATAAGTTCTGACATTGTAATTACTGAACTCCTAAGTTAAGGAGTTCCTAACATAAGATCATTGTAAAAAAAAACACTATATGTGCCTTAGAAATTTGAGGGCTTCCCTCGATTAAACCAAGATTCCATCATCAGATCCCAAATTGGCAACAATGGGACCAATTAGAAAGTATACCCTCTAGGTAGGCGAAAAAAAAATCGAATTAGTCGACAAACGACTGAGATATAAGGTATGAGGAACATAGATACAAAAAAAACATACAGTTGAATTGATAACCTCCTCCTTTTTTGAAGTCGGTTAAAAACTAAGATAGTCATATTCAAGTCGTAAATGAATCGTTGAACCAACCATCTAAGATTGCAGTAAAGACTAATATTTTTGCTTTGCGTGAACTTTTTTTGCTAATTACTAAGTTTAAAAATATTTTAATGAATATAAAGCGTATTCTGTTATTTTACACCAAAAAAGTGGTCTTACATACATTATTTACTTTTGAGGTTTTCAACACTTGTTTGAAGTTTTGGACAAAAATTAATAAATCTTATTTATAAACGTCTGGAGTGTGGCTGGAAAATTTATTAAACTTTCCATCAAAACAAAGCTTTCAACTTTTTGCTTACCTATACTTGGAACTATTATTTGCTGGTTTTTTCTTTTATGATTATAAATGATTTTATTATTGGACATGGCGAAAAAATACAGGCCAAAATATCAAAATTATAAATGAAAAATTAATACAAATTTTATTTGCAATTCTTTATGTTTTATTTTTATTTCTATTATTTTTATTGTTATGTTATTTTGTTATGTTATTTCAGCTTTTAAACAGAAACATAAAGTTTATTTCTTAACGATAAAATCTCCGTAGTTTAATATAATAATTCAGTCAGAACTTTCCTACAAATTTATATTTTGAGTAGGTACAGTGCAAAAGACTTCAGTTATCCCCCTGAAACGGAACATAAAAGATCTGACAGTATAATAAAGCAAGCAATCCAAACTTAAGCCATGGTTCAAGAAAACCTTTTAAGTAGGTAAAGCCTCTCAATTGGGTCAAAGTCGAAATTTATCCTCTGACACAACATGAACCTATTATTTCCGAGAAAATTGTCTCGACCTCAAGCACAGATTGCTATGGGGTCCCATGGGCGGTAAGGGAGGAAAAAGTCAAACCTTCCATAATAAATGATGGGGTAGCAGCATTGCGCAAATGTAACTCTGCATCGCAGATTTACGTGACACCATAATCTTGGTTCATGTATTGTAATACGACTTTTTACTTACACTTGAGTCAGATAAAATCAAAAATAAAGAGAGAAGATAAAGCGAAGAAGAAAACTTTTTATTGCACAGTCACTTAAAATAATATTTTAAAACTTATTTGCGACGTTGTTGACTATGAGACAAACTCGTACAATGCGACAAGGATTTTATGGCCGACGGCAAAAATTTAAACTAATGCTGTCATCTTGTAAAATATAGATGCCAGATCCTTAGCAGCTAAATCTCCCTAATCTTACAGAAAAATCCTTATTTTTAGGGTTCCGTAGCCGAATGGCCAAAACGGATCCCTTAAAGTTTCATCAAGTCTGTCTGTCTGTCTGTCTGTCTGTCTGTCTGTCTGTCCGTCCGTATGTCACAGCCACTTTATTCTGTAACTATAAGCATCACACTGTTGACATTTGGTAGGAAGATGTATCCGGTTAACAGCTTTACAATTCTTATACAAAAAATAAAATAAATAAATATTTAAGGGTATAAATATATAAATATTTATCCCATACATGAAACTAAAACTAAAAAAAAATGTCAAACCTATACGTTTTGGGTTTCTATAGATAGGTCTCTTAAAATGACATGGAGGTTCCTAAATCTATTTGCTTTTAAAGTCTAACGTTTCATAGCTAGACGCTTCCAAAATGGCAAAATGCCCCCCCCCCCCATCTAATTTCTAAATTAAGCGAGTGTAAATTTTGAAAAAATATATATATGGTAAATCTTAACAAATACTTTCAACGAAAATTGGTTTGGACGGGTTCGAACGAGAAGTTTTTGAGATATAGCCTATTTTACACAACCGCAAACATAACTTTGTTCTTCATACAAACACTATAAAAAAACAAAGTTTTTTTGCTGTCAACAAAATGTTTTAGTATTTTACTAAGTGGAAGTAAGTGGTTTCCCTAGTTCAGTTAAAGTTGGCACGGAACCCTCAGTGCCCGAGTCCGACTCGCACTTGGCCGGTTTTCCTTATGTTTCCAGGTGTTTCAATTTCGTTCTATTATATTTATTTTTGATAAAATGATTATTATTAAATACCATCAAGCTAAACTTATTAAATCAAGTTATAATTTTCAATGTTAGTTACAATTTATACAATTGACAACATTTCATTTTTGTAAAGGTATGAAAATTCGAAAACCATTTAAAGACTCAGCGATTTTAAACACGTTAAACATTTTTCCAGTCTTCTAAGGTTTTATTTTTAAAATTAAATGAAAAAGACTGACAAGAACATGGAAGTTGGCATTTCACTGGTTACGCCTTTGTAATGACATTTCATGCAGGAAAAAAAATGCTTTTGATCATTTGAGCTTTTGGTGGTCGGAAGGTGATAGCACCAACCACCAATTGTACGTACTTGTATGATGATGTGGGTCGACTCCAAGAAAACAACAGTTTGTATATTCACTCTTATTATTGTCTCAGGTTCACAAGCACAAACAATATAAAGTCAGAAGAAAGAAGAGATGATAGCGAAGATAGGAAGATAACACAAATTAATAAGCGATAGCAATAACATGAATTATTTACGCGCGGCAGGTAGTATCGATATGAGCGGTATCGAGCGACACGGGCTTCGCGCGGGCGTATGGATCTCGACTGGCGAGCGGGCCGCCTGCGCATTCTATGGAATGCGCAAAAGTGCTGACGCTCGCGACTTGTTACGATCGCGCGTGTCCATTGCGTTCGGCCGGCAAGCTCACTCGTTACATCCGATAAGTTCTCGGTGTTGTGTATAATGTTTTACTTGACTTATTAATATATAAATGAAATGTAAATATATAGGTAATTGTGTTATATTGTGTAAGTAAATAATATTAAGTAATTATAAATATTTGTTGTAAATAAATAGATTAAGTATAGTGTAGGTAATTAATATTTGTGTGTGTGCTATGTGTGTAAATAAATATAATGTGGGAAAGCTGCCCACAAGCTTGATGTCAGCTGTCACTTAGTGTTATTTTCGTTTCCGGTGTTGTATTGTACATTATCGATAAATTACGATATGGTACAATATTAATTTTAAAAATACATTAAGCGTTCAAACAAATTTTTGATAATCATCGCAATTATTCATTCGAAATATGATTGGTGTTTGTAGTTATGAGAAAATATTTGAGTAATTTTCAGACATCTAAATTATTTCAAATAAGAAAGGATGTTACGTTAGCTTTGTTAGGTTACTGTTTACATAATTTAAATAAGGTTATGTAACATAATACAGTAAAATTAAATTTATTTGTTTTGCTCAAAATAAATTTTAATATTAGTCTGAGAAAACTTAATTGGTTTTAGTGTTATCTGTAAGTGTTATTTATATTTATTTCATAATAACTGTATGTTTCCTTAAATATATTCATTTTAAAATAACTGTATGTTCCTGTAATAAAAATAAAATAAAAAAATACTTAATGGATATACAATTGATATCGACATATTAATTCTGCAATTGATACAGACCACAACACAAGAAAGTACTTACGCTATTTTAGATTGGAGAGTTTTAAAAAAAAAATATTAGAAGAAAAACTGAAAGGAAATGAAAATGAAAAAATACGGGTGCCTTCATTTCTTCTTTCAGGAAAAAAATAAAAAAAATGTCAATGTCATCTATCGGCCAGAAGTTCCTCGTCGTTCAGTATATATATATAGGTATATATATACTCGTATATGTATTTATAAGCAGATATTTAACTGCTACCTAATTCCCACTGTGGATTTGGTCTAGGGTCTTTTAAGAAAATATACGATATTTTCTTAGCAGTAACCTATTTATTGCCTTGCCTTCTCACTACCATATATTAATACCTCATTCAAAAAGCCAATTACGGTCGTTTTATTGAAACAAAACGAAAATTCGAAGCCGGTATTTTTCACAGAGCAATAACAATGCAATCATCAATTATGCATAAAAACGTTATTAACAAAGTGCTCGTGATAAATTAAATTAATTATTCATTTTAATTAAAAAACACCACGGCTTTGTAAGTGAAAATTTAAAGTAATCCAGCATTGGATGTCGATATAAATTTTCATCCGATATTTTCAAAAGGTAGAAGAAATTTTGAGAGAACAATTTTCCGTTGCGAATAATTGAAAATTTCTGTGTTGAAGCGAAGTGATGAGCTTATTATCCATTGGACAAATTGGTTTCTGATCATACACTCATTTGGCGGAATTGCCTTATCGATTGCAGACTTTATCGAAAAACTATAGGAGCTCGGGAACATGGCTACACGTTGAGATTTTTCGTAACGATCATAAGTTGATATTATGTGAATAGAATGAAAGTTGGTTGTTCGTGTGTTTTCAAGATTCCGTATGCCGTAACGTTTGAAATATTCGACTAGTAACGAATATGCCTATTTTCTTTATTGGACCAAAAACATATCCATTCCAATTTAACAATAAGTGTAACACTCTTATTTAAATTCACTCAGTCATTTTTTATTTGTTTATCGATAATCCTTTGGAAAATGTTTTGATCATGGAAAAGATAAGGAAATAATAAGCAAAGAATAGTTTTTAGGGTTCCGTAGCCGAATGGCAAAAACGGAACCCTTATTGTTTTGTCAAGTATGTCTGTCTGTCTGTCTTTCCGTCCGTATGTCACAGCCACTTTATTCTGAAACTATAAGCATCACACTGCTGAAATTTAGTAGGAAGATGTATCTTGTTAACCGCTTTACGATTTTTATACGAAATAAAAAATAAATAATGATAATTAAGGGGGGCTCTCATACATGAAACTAAAACCGAAAAAAAAATCAGTCAAACCTATGCGTAGGTATGGTGCTATGCCTATATATAGGTGTCTATAGATAGGTCTTCAAAAAGAAAATAGAGGTTCTTAAAGCCATTTTCTTTTAAAGTCTAATGTTTCATAACTAGACGTTTCTAAAGTGCTAAAATAGGCGTCCCCCCCATCTAACTTCTAAAGTAAGCGAGTGTCAATTTTAAAAAAATATAAATGTAAGGTGATTTAACAAATACTTTCAATTAAAAATGGTTTGGACTAGATCGAACAAGAAGTTTTTGAGATAAAGCACATTTTCAACAACTGCAAACATAACTTTGTATTTCATACAAACACTACGAAAAACAAAGTTATGTTTGCTTCCTACAAAATATTGTGGTATTTTACTAAGGGGAAGTAAGTGGATTATTTAGTTAAAGTTGGCACGGAACCCTCAGTGCGTGATTCCGACTCGCACTTGGCCGTTTTTTTTAAATCAAAGAACCTAATAATAATATTTAAAAGTATGCATCGTTTATATTTATGGTCATTTTCTGAACAGCGTAACCATAATGTTTACAAATGCATTAAATTTACATATATATAACACCTCTACCTCACATAGGAGCAAACAAACTCATATCCAGTACATAATACGATTTGACACGACGTTTCATTGTAGTTGTCGTGTTTCAAACTAAAATGAAGAAAAAAAAGTAATTAATTTGTTCAGTTCAGTTCGGTGCACAATTAGATTTCCTTTCGCTATTTACCAATAAAATGTAGAGGCTGGTTTTTGACAACTTCTTCAAGGAAGTTAATAATTAATAGTCGATTAAGAACCATTAGAATTTAAAGAAAGGAAATAATGGTAATTATAAAGTACTAACGACCTTATACGTCATTGTATTTCTCGAGACTCATTGTGGTAGATAACTACGAATTAAGGCAAAACAAAGACGATTACGTAATTATTACAATAATGGCAGAATGAACCCAGCCATTAAGACTTCAATGAAATAAAAGAATGAGATCATCACTTTTTGTTACAGATAAAATACAAATTTGAGTTTTAAAGTTACTACCGGTGGCCAAAAGGCTGGCAGCTACCTCCGACAGCAGATTAGTTTAGCTATGCAGATGGGAAACGCTGCCAGCATTTTAGGCACCATACCATTTGGCAGCGCCAGAGGTGAAGTTTTTCATGTTTTATTAATTTATCTTCTTATAAACTTATAAATATATTTTTATGAGTTTTTTAATAATGTTACTTTGGACTTGAGATATGAAGTGATGATAGTATAGAAAAAGATTTTAAAAGTTACTACTTAACTTTTTAATAAAACCGACGATCTTGATATAAACATTCCAATTAACTTATACTTTAAATACGAAGGTTGTCAGGAAAAGATCCCTTATAGCGATATGACTGCCTTATTTTTACATTTCTTCTAAACGAAATGTTATTGACTTCTTTGATGTTAATGAAAGAGTTATTCAATCCTATATTACTTTGATTTAACCTGAGGTTTTAAACTACATTGGCGGATTGTTAGCATCTCGTTAAGAGCGTTAGCATATATTTAGATTTTCACGCTTATGTCAGTTAATAAAATAAAGCTTTATGAGTTAAAAGTTAAGTGCACAACCATTTCATTTAATTACTCGCTGCAATCAACATTCATTACAGTACTTGACTTTTAAACTACCACTTACTATCATGGGCCATAACATAAGTTAATGGATCTGAAACAATCTTGTGTTTCATTACCTTGCAAGTAACACTTCAATAAAATAGTGGCTAAAACTTGGATCTTTTGGCGTCGGGCATTCTACATGTTTCGCTTAAGGCTAAGCGCTCTAGTCTACGTGTAGAGTTTACATACAACGTGTTATATTAAATGTGCAAAACCTCAGACACCCCAAATGATTTTTAATTAAATATACAGAATTGTAAAAGAAAAACAACAATTAAAAAATAAGTTAAAGTTTTATGTGGTGTTTTTGTTTTACTGGCACTTCTAATCATTTCTTACTCTGCGGGCGACGCTCTGTCGAAAGAAGATTCGGTAGGTATCACTGGGCCGCTGCGCCGTGCTAACATTATTATTATTACTATCTACGCTCACTAAGAACTAACCATTGCTTGTTTCCGTATCTTCCCTTGTTTGGCTTGTATTATAAATAAATAGACAGGGCATCATTAAAATAAAGATTTTGTGTTATTTTAATCAACCTATTTTCAGGTACTTCGCATTTAACGTTACACGTTGTGTAAATAATATTATGCTAATGTTATTTTTCTCTGCTTTAAATCACAGATGTTATAAAGTTTATTTATTATGTAACAGGTAGTTAAAAAAAAACAAATTGAATTAAAACTAAAAGACTTAAAAGTCCGTTTTTTTTGTCGAATATTGTTAACAATCTTGATAATAATTTCAATTTCATTTTTATAAAAATAAATTTTCATTTAAAATCAAATACTTATTATAATAATTATATTATAGCTCTGGAATGTTTTAAATCAAATAATACATGAAATTAATTTACTGAAACATGAAAAATACATTTGGCCGCCTCACATACGTTAATTTGACTGATCCCAGAGTAAGTACCTAATTTTAATTGTGTTATGGAAATCAGAAAAAAAGGGACTCAAACCTGGGACAGTATGGAAGGTAATAGGCTAATGGCACTACAATCATGGAAGTACATTTCTATTAACTATAAAAATACTACTTTTCATAGATTATGACAATAAAACTATTACGTCATAGACATACTTACGTATTCAATTGGCGCACGTATTTTATTTTTACAGAGCTACTAAAAATATAATTGTGGGTATAAAAAACAATAATCAATCAAATTAAGTACATCTTAATTATTGTATTTTGTTTGGGTATTATCATTTTGAAATAAGTAAATAAGTGGTGATTACAGGCAACTATATATTAATTCTACATTGTCTCGCACGAAAAGGGACTTCGGAAATAGAAAAGAAGACTAAAACAAACCCTAAACCTCAAGTAACCACGCCTTAAGCGCTTTCACACAACAAGCCGAAGCAAGGACACCCTCTTAAAATTCCTTTTAACTCCAACTAACTTGTTCGGAGCGAGACAGCTGCTAAAGATTCAGGGCTCGCTGGATGGTGTAATGCTGCTGTAATTAGTTTCTTACGAATATCTTCCAAGTTAGTGAAGTTTGAAGAGTAGTTTTTGGCAACAGATAATATTTTACCAACAAATATTATAACATATTACTTAATAAAAAAAATGCTTGGAAAACACGGAATGTGCGGTCGTAGTGTCTCCCACCCAAATACTTTACTAGCCATAGTCGTATTCACATCGCGGTGTCCTTTATTTGAAGTGGCGTTAGTTTTTGTATCGTGTGTGCAAGCGAGTTTGGTTGATAATAAGTTAGTAAAATATTATATTATAATTTTTCTCAAAACACCGCGTAACTGGGGACGACTGGGGGCGTATTGCGATCAAAATTAATCCTCAGAATTTCTGGGCATTTCAATTACCAAACAGTGTTAACGGAAGGTTTTCAATATAATTATAACAATACGACAATGCTATGAATATGAATATTTATGTTATTATATCATAATATTGTCGGTCTTCCGAGACTCCGCCCGCGAGTTATGAGTGGGCCCCTATGTTTCCCGTCGCACAGTGTTGTTTTATATCCTAAAATTTTCCTCGATAATAAAGCAAATATTTTTTTTAAAAATTGGTCCAGTAATTCCTGAGATTATCACGTTCAAACAAACTCTTTACACTTGATCAAACTTTTAGGGAGTGCTCTAATGATGGTTTTGCCATGGGACCAATTGAACAACTTTTGCTATGGAACCAAATTCAAAATCGAGAAAAAAAAATCAGCTGTTCCATAAAAAAACTTATTTCATCATCAGTAAAAGTTGTTTAAAAACGTGAGTAGAGCACTTCCTGAAAGTTTGATCTAGTGTAAAATTAACACATTGTTTATTATTATCAACATAATGCTAAATTGTAATAAAAATTGTTAATTTAACAGTAAAGCAGAGATGAATAACTGTCGAAGATGCATCTCAATACGCAACCTGTTAACATTGATTTTAAATTAGTTTTATTTTAAGCTAACCAATTTATTTCATCATTTGACTATTTCGTAACATATTTTAAAGTAGATATTCAAAATTCTCCCAAAAAATCGCGTTAGCAATCTCTTCCAGGCACATAAAGAACATATTGCACACTCTGCTCTTATATTTGGTCGCTAGCCATATTGGTGACCTGGCTCACTATGCAAACAGGTTAAAACTTTTGTGCTTACTTTTATGCAGCTTGAAACCAGCTCTGTGGTAAAACATGCGGTGATTTTAAATTCAATGAGTTGTTGTCTTAGCTGGTTCAGACATCTTTTTTGAAAGTAACAGCTGTTTGAACTGGCGAAAGGTTCATTGTTGACTTTAGTTGTGGACTATGATGATGAAAATTGAAGTTGTTTACGTTTTAACCCTTAAGAAATACGCAGACACATGCGTCACAAAACTATATTTTGATATCGTAGCCTGGTATTAGTAATAAAAAGCTCACAATCTCACTAATTTTGTTCCTAAATATCTCTCTATGGTTCCTAAATCCGAATGGGCCAACTATGTGTATCCAAACATGTGTGATATTAAAGTCTGAATTCATATGCATAATAAGTACATACTTACAGCCTTATTCATAATAACTTAAACAGGCTTACAAACCATTTTTTTTAGCTATTACTCAATAAGAAATCTTCTCAAGCCATAAATACATAAAACACCAATTTTGTCCCAGCGTTGTCTACGCGAAAAGTCAAAAATTTTGCTTCAGAGTACACCCGCTGGATAAAAATTAATTCAAATTAAAAGAAGAACGACATATTATAAACTTGTTTTTAACTTACCATGATCTTTATCCTCAATTAACAATCAATAAAACATATAAACATGAATACCATAACAGACAAAGGTTTTGGTTGCAATGAAAAAAATTTCTTTCAATTTTCAACAAGCGGAGGGCAGCCAGGGTGATTAAAATGCAAGCCAAATAATTTCAACGAGTCATCAGTTTTGTTAAGTATTCCTCGGAAGACCCGCAGTCTTCTTAATGAAAACTTTGATGTTATTCTGCAAGCCTTTTTACCGACTTAAAATAAAGGAGTTATGATGCGGGCCTCAACACCCCATGGACCAGCCGTTTCAAAAGCTACCGGAATATAGGCGTACATCGAACACATATTCATATATTATTAACACGTATTTCCTAAGCTTTAACTACGTCGGTTAGCCCAGTATTTCCAGAAACGTGTAGTATCAATTACAACTCGCTAGCAAGTTTATCGATTCTTGTGGTGAAAGAAGTAACACATTGTCACACTCAGATGTATAAAAGTAAATTAAATAAAAGCGGAGAAATATTTTCTTAATTCTTAAGTGAATTAGAAGTTAGTTATGTATTTGGGGTCATTACTGACTTTAATATTTATTGTGAGTATTTGCGCAGACTCAGAAAATAAACTTTCTCTCTCGTGGTCAATTTTAGTTTATAGTTAATTTTACTTCAGTTCTAGAACAATGTTCAATATTCTTAATGTATTATTTTGTTAGTTAATAGCTTTTGCGTTCTAGAAACAGGCCTTCTTGGAAATATTATATCAAATATCAAAGTTTAAAGTATTGTGGTTAAAGCGGCCACTTAGAACTTTGGACTTTGGACTGCTAGTTACCGACATTTTGATCGGATACCTCATTGAGGAGTCTCAAATATCCAGACGGCTAGGATTGGTGTGTAGATGTGGTTATGTTTACACGACCACATATAGTAACTCATCCATATCTTAACCAATGGTCTTTAATATCAGATGGAATAAAATAGTCGTGTAGATTGAAAAATGTGATGATTGATTTTCATAAAATAATTAACAATAATAACTACGCCATATTGACGCTAGTGACTCCAAAATGAAAGTGTATTTGTTTCTCTCAAATATAAGTTTAACTAAAAGTATTCACTTGCTGTTTACCATAACTCAAGAACTACTAAACCGATTTTGATGAAACTTACACTATACTCTAAGTTGAAATGTACCTGATTGAACTTAAGAATCATCTGGCTATGACTTCTTGAAAATATACTTACAAAATTAAGCACACGTATGTGGAAGCCTTAAGATCAACATACTCAAATATTAAAAAAACAAACAATATCACATACATACACATTAAATTGAATTCTTTCTTTTTTGAAGTCGGTAAAAATAGGGCTCCTGGCAGTTCATGAATTTAGCGCATCAAAACAAATAAAAAAAAACTTTTCAGATTTATAATTTTGGTATGCCGAGAGCTCAACATAATTTTTACAATCCCACCCCAGATCCTCTCAGAGGCTTTGAAAAGAATCAATCAATATGAATACTCAGTATGACTACCACATTCACACGAATCTATTTCCTATTTGATTGATATACCAGCTAGGCTATTCATGATATTATATTATAATCTTATTCTTGTATGTCTGTTTTTATTCAATAGAGTGATATGAAATCTGTATAGGTATAGGATATTTACTCTGTGTTTAGTCAACAAAATTTACTAAGAATACTGTTAAACATAATATTGTCAATGTAAAAAGAAACGTCACTGGGTTGGCAATAATCTTTGGTTTTGTTTATTAAGTTGTCATCTCTGCCATCGGTACTTACTTCCGGTCTGTGTGTTAGCGAATACATTCCTGTGCTCTGTACTTTTTTTCATGTCTTTTAATAAAAGTCATCGATCATATACAGTGTTTTCAATCAAACAACTGCAACCAGGTCAAGCGGTTTATTTAGTTAAACTGCATCAGGTTATGGGCCCAGACAAGAAACGCTCATATACCTGTTTGTAGTTTGTTGTAGGACATCGGCGGGATACCGGCAAAAAGTGAGGTTACGTTCACCACGCGCCCCAGAAAAGCCGAGAAGGAATCACTGGTTGGCGATCAATACTGAAAGTAAAGCAGGATTGAAGGAAATAACAGCAACGTGATAAAGCTGGAAGGTAGTAGAAACTGGAATATATGGAAATTTCAAACGACGGTGTTGTTGAGAGGGTATGGCTGGCTGGATATCGTCGAAGGGCGAACTGTCAAACCTGAAGACGCGACTCACAAGGCTGCATGGGAGAACAAGGACGCAAAAGCTCAAACGTTACTGGTTACGAGAATGTCTGAGGACGTCATGTTGCATCTGGTTACGTGTACAACTTCGGCAGAGATGTGGAAAAAGCGAGTGTGTGCTGAGCTGAAGCTGAGTGTTTACGAACAAAAGTCAGAAACAAACATACATATTGTTCAACAGCGCTTTTTCCAATACAAGTACGAGAAAGGAATCGAGATGTCGGTGTTCCTATCACGCATACAAGAAATGCAAAATACACTAAAGCAAATGGGTGAAGGAATAACGGATAAGTTCGTGATCACTAAAGTGTTGATGAGTCTGCCGGATGAATATAAACACTTCGTATCAGCTTGGGAGTCTGCGCCAGATGAGAAACAGACATTCGACAATTTAGTAGCAAGGCTGCTAGTTGAAGAAGAAAGAGTGAAAGAAAAGTGTGAAGAAAATCAGGAGTCATCGTCTGCGTTTGTAGTCAAAACTAAAAGGAACGTAAAGTGTAATAAATGTGGTAAAACTGGACATTTTCAATCTGAGTGCAAAAACAATAACAGTCAAGTGAAGTTGAACGATAATAAGTGTTTTTATTGCGGTAAATTTGGACATTACAAAGCTCAGTGTCGGTTCAGAAAGGCGAAAGAAAACAAGAAAAGTGAAGAAAAAACAAGTAACGCGTTTGTTGTGTCGAACTCTGTGCATGAACAATTCGAAGAATCACAGTGGCTAGTGGATTCTGGTGCGAGCGAACATATGTGTTGTGTTCGTGGACTATTTTCATCTTTTACGAAAAATACACCGCAAAAATCGGTCATATTGGGAAATGGCGCCGTAATTAATGTCGTTGGTCACGGACAGGTGGCGGTACAAGTCTACAACGGAAGTGAATGGATTGACACAACCATAAACAACGTACTATTCGTTCCTGAACTGAAGTTAAATCTGTTTTCGGTCAATCGCGCCACTGATCAAGGTTACGTCATAATGACAGATAACAGCACGTGCAAATTTTACAAAAATGGCGTGACCTGTGCAATTGCAAATCGAACCGGCAATTCTTATTATATGAACTTTCGATTTAAATGCGAGATTGCAAGTGTGGCTAAAACAGAAAAGAACGATCTCAACGTGTGGCACGAAAGACTAGCTCACCAAAACTTTGATTACGTGCGAAAAGTGCTACGGAAAAATAACATTGAAGTGAAGCAAACTTTGGTTCCACAATGTGAAGGTTGCTTGGAAGGAAAAATGCACCGGCTGCCGTTCGCTAACAGCGAAAGCGTTAGTACAAAGACATGTGACATTGTACATGCGGATACTTGTGGCCCGATGGAGCAGGAGTCTGTGGGAGGCTCAAAGTACTTCGTCTTGTTTACTGACGACTTCTCAAACTTTCGGAGTGTATATTTTGTCAAAGCAAAGGACGAGATAAGGTCGTGTCTAGAAGACTTCATCAATAAAGCGGAAAATATAACTGGCAACAAAGTAAAAATCTTTAGAAGCGACAACGGACTTGAGTTTGTAAACAAGGAGGTCAAGGAATTGTTTTCTAAACGAGGTATAGTTCACCAAACCACAGTGCCATACACACTCGAGCAGAACGGGAAAGCTGAAAGGGAAAATAGAACTCTTGTCGAAGCAGCAAGGACCATGTTACAAGCAAAGAAATTACCTAAAAAACTCTGGGCAGAAGCGATAAACACAGCTGCATTTGTCCTGAATAGGACAGGGAAAAGTAAAGATGGAAGAACTCCATTTGAAGTCTGGACTAATAAGAGTTATGATATTCATCAACTGAAGACTTTTGGTACTCCGGTATATGCACATATTCCTAAAGAGAAAAGGAGAAAGTGGGATAAGAAAGGAGAAAAGGGAATAATGGTTGGATACAATGAAAATACAAAGGGATACAGAATATATTTTGAAGGAAAGAATACTGTGGATACTAAGCGAGATGTTGTTTTTGTGGTCAATGAAATGACAGAAAATGAGCAGCTAGATGAGAGCAAAAAGTCAAATTTATTGTTTGAACATGAATTTAGAGATGAACTGGACTTTACAAACAGTATTCCACCTGAGAATCAAGGTTTGACAGAAGACTTGACAGATAATTCATCATGTGTAAGTGAAGGAACATCACCTGAGATAGAGCAAACAATATCAAGTAGGGGTCGGCGGGTAAGGAAACAAACTTCATTTTATCAGTGTCATAGTGTCCAAAATGCTGAGAGCGAGCCTGTCACCTACAAGGAGGTAATGTCAAGGAGTGATGCAAGTAAGTGGACTGAGGCTATTAATAGAGAACTGGAGACCTTGAAAGACAACCACACTTGGGATGTTTGTGATGCTCCAAAGGATAGTAAGGTTATAAGTAGCAAGTGGGTTTTTAAATTAAAGGGTAATGAAAACAATAAACAGTATAAAGCTAGGTTAGTAGCAAGGGGATTTGAACAAGGTAATATTTTTGATTTCAGTGAAATTTATGCACCTGTGGCTAAATTATCAACATTTAGAGTTTTTTTAACAGTAGCAACTAAATTGAGTTTACCAGTATATCAAATGGATGTAACGGGGGCATTTTTGTATGGGGAGATTAATGAGGATGTTTATGTTAATTTACCAGAAGGGGCCTATTCAGGAGAAAACAATCTTGTAAAGTTAAACAAATCTTTATATGGTTTAAAAACTGCACCTAAGTGTTGGAATGTCAAATTTAACTCTGTACTTACTAAGGAGGGGTTTTCTAGGTCTGAATGTGATTCTTGTTTATTTAAGAGAAAATATGGTAAAGATAAAATGTATGTATTGCTGTACGTTGACGACATCTTAATTTTTGGAACTAATGAATCTGATATTACACAACTAAAGATAACCTTAAATAATGAGTTCAAAATGAAAGATTTGGGATTGATTTCGAAGTTTTTAGGTATCAATGTAAAACAAAGTTTAGAAACTGGTGTAACAGAGATTGATCAAAGTGATTATTTGGAATATGTTCTTAAAAAATTTAAAATGGAAAATTGTAAACCTATTTCGTCCCCTATGGACCCAAATTTTAATGCAAAAATTTTAATAAATGAAACCATGGCAGATAAAAGTGTTGAAAAATTGTGCAGACAAATTATAGGATGCCTAATGTATGCTGCTTTAGGTACTAGACCAGATTTGTGTTTTCCTGTCTCGATGTTAAGTCGATTTCAGAAATATGCCAGTAATGAATTGCTAAGTGCATTGAAACGTGTTCTGCGTTATGTAAAATATAGTTTAAATTACAAGTTATTTTCAAATGTGAAGGAACAGTTTTGCAAGGCTTTTGTGATGCAGATTGGGGGGGTGATCTTACAGACAGAAAGTCTACCTCAGGTTTTATGTTTATGTTTTTAAATTGTCTAATTTTATGGTGTTCTAAAAAGCAAAGCTCGGTAAGCCTGTCATCTACTGAAGCTGAGTATATTGCATTGAGTATGGCAGCAAGCGAAGCTTGTTGGCTCATAAACTTGTGCTTAGATTTCGATTTTAATAATGTTATTCCAGTAAGCATATTTTGTGACAATCAATCAGCAATTATAAATGCAACTACAGATGATGTCAAAAGGTTGAAACATGTTGATATTAGATATAATTTTGTCAAAGATTTGGTTGCAAAAGAAAAAGTAAAAATTGTTTACATAAAAACTGAAAATCAGCCATCAGATATTTTAACAAAACCATTAAGTATAGAGTTAATTAAAAGACACATGCAGAAATGTAATTTTAAGCTAGTTAGGGCTGAGTAATGTCATGTCATGTTATGTGTATCTTAAAGTTATATATTTTTTTTTTAATGTTTCTTTTAACATTGAGGAGGGGTGTTAAACATAATATTGTCAATGTAAAAAGAAACGTCACTGGGTTGGCAATAATCTTTGGTTTTGTTTATTAAGTTGTCATCTCTGCCATCGGTACTTACTTCCGGTCTGTGTGTTAGCGAATACATTCCTGTGCTCTGTACTTTTTTTCATGTCTTTTAATAAAAGTCATCGATCATATACAGTGTTTTCAATCAAACAACTGCAACCAGGTCAAGCGGTTTATTTAGTTAAACTGCATCAAATACATAATTAATTCTCTACCTATTTCATAAGCTAAGCATTTTGGTAATTACCGCCGTTATAACATAGCCGATCAGAAAATGCTATTTTTGAGTTTTCAATTCTAACCCAAAATGTTAGGAAGGAATGTCAAACTTCCTGACTTAAACGTGTTTTCTATCATCATTGAAAACATCAGAATAGAATTCTCTGAGTACTACGCCAAAGCATCCGCATGCGGCAGCGATACGATTGAACTACACCGACCCTGCCATTTGCAATGCATCATAACGCATCTATCACATCTAGTATCTTAAAGTGAGACAAAACATAATTTGGGAATTCCCATAATATACAATCGCAGATCAAAATGACGAAGCGAAACGCAACAAAAAAACATGACAACTTCCAAGGTTGATACGAACCATTTTTTGGCCTGCGTCTATTTACGAAATCCAATATTTTCCAGCTGAGATATACAGGAATATTTCTGAAGCGAGAGGTCAGTGTCAATAATGAGGCCAGCAATTTCACGCGCGACCTCTGCCGGCGTATCTTACGAGCCAGCCGCTTATAGGAAGTAGACGGGAGACTTTGTGTTAAGCGACTAACAAAAAACAAATGCTTTTAGATAATAAATGGAATCAGCTGTTGCATTGCAAAAATCCATTATTAAAGTATATTTTTTTAATAAAAATGTTCAAACATTTCCGCTAAGCGACGCCGGCGCAGGCAACTAACAACACGAACCGTCACCGCGATGAATATTAGTTCAGGAAAATGCAGGATGCGCAACCCGTCCTTCCTCAATACGCATGTGGCATAGAAAAAAATCTGCCGTAGACATAGGATTGGATATGTCACAAGTCGTAACAGTTAAATGCAAAAGACAGGAAACAGCTCACTTCAATTACTGGAATCGATCCACATAAAAAAGAAGAAACTGATTATTTATCTGAAGAACGCATAACCAAATATGGTGTACCACAGGGTAGTGTGCTGGGTCCTCTCCTTTTCCTCGTATATATAAATGATTTGCCGAAAGACCACCCAATGACTCTTTTTGCAGATGATAGCACCATGACAATAGCTTGTAAGAAATATGACAATTTTGAAAATGACATCAATAATTCCTTGACATCCATAATTCTATGGCTCGATAGTAACAATTTAAAAATAAAAAGCAAAACTCAAATCATGACATTTAGCCAAAGGCAAACCAATATTCCGGACATTAACGTAGCTTATAATGACATCAATATATCTGCAATTGACAGCACGAGATTTTTAGGATTAATTATTGACCGAAAACTTGACTGGGAAGCTCATACAGAGAAGCTTATTAAAACGATCAGCTCGTCCTCCTACGCTTTGTTTAGGCTTAGGCAGATGATTAACTTGAATGCTCTACTCACAGCTTACCATGGTCTGGTAGCGTCTAATCTTAGATACGGTGTTATCTTTTGGGGAAACTCAACCAATAAGATAAAAGTTTTTAAAAAACAAAAACAATGCATTAGGACTATGTTTAATTTACAAAGAACGGACAGTTGCAAACCCTATTTTAAAAAAATTGAAATTCTCACACTTCCGTCTATGTATATACTGGACGTTTCTTTATTTACCAAATACAATCCACACCTATTTCAGCGGTTAGCGGATATTGTTACCCGTAACCGGCGGGATAACAATCGTCTGAGCACGCCCTTTTGCAGAACAGCTCTTATGAGAAACAGTATATTCAGCATGGCGCCTAACATTTTTAACAAATTACCCTCATCTTTAAAAAAACTAGAAAACACATTATTTAAATAAAAACTTAAAAAAATATTAACTGATAAATGCTATTATACTATTTCCGAATTTCTGAATGATCAAACTTTAAAATTAATTAAATAAATGAAGAAACCTCATAGAATAATTAAAATTTAGTGTATTACTGAATGAAATAAGTTGACATCGTTGATAATTATTGTAAAATTTTACATAAATCTCAATGAAAATCCATATTGTGGACATTGTATGAACTTTTAATAATTCTAAAATCTGACATTAATCTTTATAAAATTCCTTATTGTTGACATTGTATGAACTTATAATAATTTTAAAATTTGACATTAATCTTTATAAAAATCCATATTGTTGACATTGTATGAACTTATAATCTAGCATGCCTAACAAAATGACAAATTTGCACGTCTTACCCAGACAAAACATGCTGAACTTTAATGTATTTATTAACACCACAATATGTATGTGTATGTATTTTTACCATGTTTTATGCAAATAAATTGAATTGAATTGAATTGAAAGACACAAAATTAATAATGAAAAATATACTGCTTTCAAAAACTAACTAAAAAGCTTAAATAACACATTTTCCCTGTACTTGCACCGGATTCGAATGAATTTGTTTCTCAGTAGAGAGAAAATGCGTTGTTTTACGCTAGTCCGTTTTAAAGGTGGTTTAATCACCAGACCGATTTTGATGAAATTTACACTGTACCTATTGGAATTAAAAAAGAAATCATCTCGCTATGACTTTTTGTTTTCGAGTAATCAATGGACAAACATACATTAGGAAGCCTTTATAGATCAACATACTCAAATATTATCAAATTCCAAGAACTGAATAACACACAGCACATTGCATTTATTATCTGTTTCTTTGAAGTCGGTAAAAAGTCGCAGATCAATACAGTCACATGACAAAGGCCAAAAGTCTTCAGCATGTCCCACCCTTATTGAGCAAGCGATTCGCTGAGCCATTGATCTTTGCTAGTGATAATGGGTCTTGTTAAGCGATGCCCGACGGATATTAAAATCTTCGGCCCCCTTGTTTGTCACACGCAAACATCTATAGTCATTTTAGCGTGACAGAAACATATTGCAATATCTCTTCTTGTAACGTTGCTTGACGAAATATATTGGGTGTGCCTAAATCAAAATATTACTGTCATTCATTGTGTATTGTATTTTATTGGCTGTGTTGTTAACTTTACTTACACCAACATTATTTTAGTACGAAATTCTATAGCTTTCGTATCTTTTTCAGGTTAAGATTATTGAAAGCATATCAATGCATCTTTTTTACTACCACTTTTGCATGCATGTATTTAGCATAGAAATTTAACGATAAATATGATTATTTGTGACAATAAATTGAGAATTTACTGAATACTTAGAATATAACTTGGACTAACGAAGAAAAGTTGGAGCGCGGAAATTATTTTTGACTGTGTATAAAGTAATCAATTTCGTATTTAATAAAACAGACAAAAGCTCCATTACTTTCTAATTATTCAGAATCAAATTAATTGCTACCAAAAATATTATCTTCCCTAACAAAAACATTAACGTAATTCCGTTCAGGAAAACGTCCAAATTTACTGATACAAAAGCACCACGTCCAAACTTAATTCTGTCGAAGTGCCTGCCCAACAGAATTAGGTAGTTTTTCCTTGGAAAACATTACCCAGTTTGGATGTTTTCTTTTTTTGAACATAAAGAAAGAACACAGTAGATGATTTCACAATTACTAGCGATGCCATACCAGCTTTGCTGTTGAGTTGCGACGACGCTGCGACGTACGAGCGGTGCAACTCCGTCGTTCTTCACTTGTAAACCACATGCCACAAAGTGCGTTGAAACAATGTGTGACGACGCCATTTTCTATAATAGTAAATTGTGTTTTTTTATTTTTATTTCTGTGTATGTCAAATAAACAATCATTCATTCATTCATTCAACGCGTCGTGAGCATGCCGTTCAGATTTGTCGATGATGCCGACCCGTCTGGTGTAGTGGTCGAGAAATCGCCTACTACGCAGCAGGTTGCGGGTTCGATCCCCGCACAATACAAACATTTGTGTGCATGAACATGTCTGTTTGTATTGGTCTGGGTGTTTTCTCTGTATATCATGTATGTATTTACAAACAAAAAATACTTAAGTATTATATCCGTTGTCTGGCACCATAACACAAGCTTTGAGTAGCTTACTTTGGGACTAGATGGCGATGTGTGAGAATGTCCAAAGGATTTTTATTTATTTATTATTTATTTGTATGATTATACCGTTCAAATTTATATGATCCGACGACAGAGCGTCGACACACCGTATTAGCAACGCTCGTGTGGCTTTGTTAGTATACGATATATGACTTAATCGACACAGTTTACTTAAAAATTAGGAATCTGACAAACGTTAGCTTAAACTCCATGAATGGAGCTATCTATGCAGAGTGTTGTTTTGGACAGCGACTAGCGACCCAGATGTTGTTGTTCAAATGTCACTATATTTTTATAAATGGTAAAATACCCACAAAATTGATATTTTATTGCGATACAGCGAGCGAATCAAAACTACCAACACCAGGTCGCCTCTTCGCAGCTTTCTAGCTACGTCGTAGTATTTCGTAGATACGCGCGAGGCGGCGAATTTCCCAATTGGTTTGTTTTTTTTTTAAATTTCTCAAGAGGCTTTATTTTATAAAACTTGTATATAATTAAAACTGTTTTAAGGAATATGCATTACTCATATTATCGTCCCTGAATTGGATGTCTCTGACCAAAACAACATCCTGTATAAAATTACCGGCGTTTCATTCAATGCAATGAGTGATGGAGAACTTAGAATTACTTAAAGCATATTTAATATCCAATTTAGCAATTATCTCTTCAATTCTCTTCCTCCTTTTGGTTGCATAATAATACGGTGGGTTTTTGATTTCTTACCTTCTTCTTTCATTATTTGATTTAAATGTCGACTCAGGTCGCGTCAATACAAACCTCGTTGGTTTCAATATGCTACTTTTATAAATATTTATGTAATGTCTTCTTCATTTGTTAAAAAAAAACGTACTGGAATGTGGGAAAATGAAGATGACAATGTTTCTTTTGGAATCTCCTATACTAAGTCATTTTTTTACCAAAATCTATACAGTCATCACGAATGGGTAAAGTTATATACTTTAATGTGAACCAAGGCTCTATAAAACAGGTTTTCAGCAGGTACACGTTTTTATATCTTACTTTATCCCATAGTAAAGGATGGTATTTGGGCTTCCATACATAAAACTCAAACAAAAAAATGGTCAAATCTACGCTTGTCTATGGATAGAATTTTTGTGACAATTGTAAAATGAAATGACATTCAGGTTTCTGGAACAATATTCTCTAAAAGTCTAACATTTGAGCGATAGACGCTTCTAAAATGGTTAAATGGGCGTCCCTCTCCCCCTCTAATTTTAAAACTAAGCAAGAGTAAATTTTGAAAAAAAATAAACGATGTATTTTTTTACAAATACTTTCAACGAAAAGTCTGGTCTAAACAGAATCCAATTAGAAGTTTTTGAGATATAGCACATTTTCAACAACACTATGAAAAACACAGTTATAATAATTGCTGTCAATAAAATATTGCGGTATCTGAGCTAAGTAGAAGTAAGTGGAACCCCTCATTTATGAAAAGTACGGAATTTTAGTCCAACTCGCACTTGGTCGGTTTTATTTCACTTCAACGTTCACCCATCAAAACACATTCACCTATCAAAATAACTGATACTAAAACATCTGAAATAAAAATAAACTGTTTAAGGTAGGGCCCGTCGTAGTACATGACAAATCAGGCAAAAGTCTAAACTACAGCCAACTACAGACAGCCAAAATCTATACATTCTTAACTTTGCCGGATATATATCCATTTTGATATTCTAAAGTCAAGAAAAAAATAAGACATGCAACATAAAGAATAAACTTATTAAATCTACCTATTCGCAAATGGAACCATATCTTCGCGGCAAGAATTATGATGGAGGCTACATTTCTGCATTGTATAGCTCTTCTTCAGTTATTCACATTCAAAAACACAAAAGATAGAAATATATGTTGTGTTTAGAAATATACCTAAACTCTTCTCTGATACCATATGCAAGACTGTTGAACCGATAAGAGCAACTTGAGTTTCAGCAAATGGCTTTTAACGAGCCCTTTTGATACCATTTGATTTCCTCTTCGGGGTAATAAGACTTTCTTCGGCCCTATTTTTAAATCACTCGCGTCAATATGGCGTGTATTTTTTTGTTATGTTCGCTTTTCGATTAAAAAAAATTTGGAAATTGCAGTAATTTTAAAAAAACAGTGACTCAATTTTGTAACTACTCGCATGTCACTTAGCGTGATTTTCAAAATCGATTTCGGGCGAAAATCAATTTAAAAAACAACAATAATACAGCTCTCAGCATAGACACAAGTATAGTGAAACTAGATTTTTCTTTTTTAAGATCATCACCTTTTCAACTGATGTAGTTTTAACTGATTTTCTTTAAAAAAAATAACTTTAACCAAAGAATATCCCAAGCCATATTGACGCGAGTGTTTAAAAAATACAGCTCCTAGAGCCCTATTTTTTAATCAATCGCTTTAAATTGTTGTGTAAACTTCATATGAACACGAATTATTTTTCAATGAGGGCCACGTGAAATATAGACGTTATAACTTACAATATTTAGTTGTAATTTTTCGAATCACTCTTGAGTATACTAATTTTCATTGGAATATCACACTCTATTGGGGCTGCCGCGGTTCTGTAGTGCCTCGGGGATGTTCGCAGAGTACCGTGTGGACTGTTTCTACGCTACAATGCGGAAACGGTGCGCGTCCCTAGTCCGCAGAGTGCGCGCCAGTACCAACAGCATCCTAAACATGATCGCAAGTAGATTGGATTGTCCGTATGTCAATCACTGTTGCGCCATCTCAAGTGGCATGGCGCTGCAGTGAATGCCACATTTTATTTTTCTATTTCTTTTTAGCCAATAAATATTGTGTTACTAACCCTAGGCTAAGAACTTTGTTACTAACTACACTTATATGGGCTGTGTGGCCTGAAATAAACGATTTATTATTATTATTATTATCTATGTTAACACGAGTGTTTAAAAAATACAACTCCTGGTTTGCTGATTTCATTTTGTAGTACGTAGTGACAAAGGGTTTATGGGTATTGAACGGTTTGTGTATTGTTAGAACAAACTTTGGGCCAGAACAAATAAAAGCAGTTCATTAGCATTGCTTATTGAAAATAGATCCTCGTTTGTTGTAATTCATGATTTGTATTACTTAAGTAATACCAATAAGTTGAAAAAAAAAACCGGCCAAGTGTGAGTCGGACTTGTACACTGAAGGTTTTAGGGCAAACTTTAACTAAATTAGGGTTCCACTTACTCCCACAAAAATAACTTTCATAGTTAGTTAGTTTTTTATTATATTTGTATGAAGGACAAAGTCATGTTTGCGGTTGTTGAAAATGTGCTATCTAAAATTTACTAGATCCATCTCGTTCAAACAAATTTTCATTGAAGGAAAGCCCAATGTCGTGTTTTTTTGTATATAAATTGACACTTGTGTGGGGGGCGCCCAGTTGGAAGCGTCAATCTCCCAAATGTTAGACTTTCAGAAAAAATGGTTTTGAAAACCTCGATTTCGTTTTGAGAGTTCATCCATAGACACCCCATATACATAGGTTTGAGGAAATAAGTTTTTTGTTTCAGAGGTTTTATGGTTCAGTGGTTATTCAAAGGATATGGGTGCCCCCCACAGATGACATATTTTTTTATTTTTTGTTGTATGAGAATCGTAAAGCAGTTAGCAAGATACACATACCTGCCAAGTTTCGTCTGTGTAATGCTATTAGGTTCAGAATAAAGTGGCTGTGACATACGGACGTACAGACAGACAGACAGACGAAACTATGGATTTCGAACCCTAAAAACGACCTTGTAAAGATCACAGGGTTACAAAGAATACAGACCACTTGCAACCGGTCGCTGTGGAAACCTATACCGTGGGGGAACCTATAAGCTCAGCAGTGGACGTCCTTTGGCTGATAACGACGATGATATTATATTTCAAGTACAAATATAGGTAGCCTAATCAAAGTATTCACGTTTTCGCGAAACAAAACTGAGATTACCATTACAAACACACCCGGATGTTGAATTTATCCAAAGAACGCACGGAAAATTATTCACAAGTGAAATTATACCTTAGAAAAGTTCCCGCTATTCGCTCTGAATGCGAAATAGGCAGTGAATGAAACTAATATGGAAGTATTTTTTTTTGACTCGTATAGTGGTCTGGTAAAAAAAAAAGTCAGCGATGTGGTTGCAAGTTTTATGTGGCAGACGCACTGAAAATTGTATAGGTGCTTAATATAATAATAATAATAAATAACCCACATGGGTAGCATGTGGCGTGCTGTAGGCGAGTGGCGATACTTCTCTTCTACGATTCTCCCGAGGGCCCGGTTTACCTTATTTGGCCCTCGCCTCTTGTACTTGCCTTAATCGGCCGGTCAAGAGTGGAGATTGCAAGACCGAAACCTCTGCTCCAGGTTGGAAGTGTAAAATGTCATAACGCTGGGGGCCTGTTGGCTACCAGTCCATGAGGATGGGTTCTGGCGTAGATTAGTAATATTTTACGTCATTAGCCACCTGCACCCCGCAGGCTCACTTTTCTACAACCTTAAGCCGTCCACATCATTGTTGCTGCCTTGCTACCTTCTGGTATGCCTTCCATGGGTGGCCCATTTAGTGAATGGCGAGTCACCGTCTGCCGTAATTATCGAGATGAGGCATTTGATATGGCAGGCGTCCCGTTGTCTCATCAATATCCCAGCAACCAGTCCAGCGATTCCCTCCCACAGTCCCAGCATAGTCTCCATCTTATCTGCAATAGTTCTTGCACCTAGCGGGTGCTGTCTTTGACTGTATCTCTTCAATAGTGCAGGCAGTGATAGTACCCGCCAGATGTACATATCCCAACACATTAAGGTATCTCAAAGGGGCCTCTTCTTGTTGGATCTATATCCCCAGGTAAGCCTACCAAAAGGACCAGTTTCGGCCGTGATATCCTTTAGGAGAGATATAATAATAATAATAAACGTTTATTTTAGGCAACAGATAATGAAATACAGGCCCATAAAATAAATACCTTGTACACTACAATACATGATCAAAATAAAATATCAAAATTAAATTTACACGCTCTTTGTGTTGTTCGTGGTTTTGCGTAGACTTTCGCGAGATCGCCAGAATGTGGTCAAAGTTTCAGTCGGAATTCTAATCACAAAGGAATTAAAATTCACATTTCGACTAGACTCCAACTTGACGACCCACAGAGTATAGTTGATCTTCTTATGCACGTATTCCATGACCTCCTCAGCCTTCGTGGTGTAATGCAGGCGGGAAACATACAACTGTGTCGTTGGAATCACAGGACGCAGCAGCACGTTCGGTCCAGTCAGTGCGGTAACGCATTGATTGCGGCTGACGGGCTTCTTCTTGTTCTTGCGCTCCACTTTCATGAAGCCATCTCTGTCAGGCTCCCCTTTACGGGACACTTTCATTTTTAATGCGCTTCTCCGTCTTTGGTTGAATCAAAGGCTTCTTGTTTTGCCGCTTATTTTGTACGGGAGGTTGACTAGCGGCGGCAGATGCATACGTACGAGAAGGTGACGTAGGCTTAGGCAGCGTCATTCGCATATTGATGGAATGTGAGTCGCGTGACGTAACGCTTGCGCCGACGACGGCAATGACCGGCGGTGAGTCCAGTTTTGCTGACTTGGCGCTTGACGGCTATAAGGTGAATTTCCCACTACTCGCGTTTACGGGCGCCTCTTGTGACCTACATACCAATTTTGTTAACGACAGCCACAAGACCAAAAGAAGTTTCATATGATTTCATTAAGCTTTAATATTGTCGTTTATTTTCTACTAGACTTAAAGAAAGAGAAAAATGTATAAGTAAGAACGAATACGAAAATTGTTAAGAAAAATTAAATAGGATAGCAATATATGTAAGAAAGAAATGAACATAGTAGTGCCGTGTGCAAACTTCGTGCTCAATAATTAGAGATAATAATGGATCGCTTTAGTCGCTAATTGAACGCAGAAAATCATACAAGAATAGAGCCGAATTTGTATGCAGTACGTTCATTCCTTCCTACGGTTTAATAGTGAATACAGCTACTAGTGAAAAGTGAAGTACCAGTAATTACCAGTGAATTGTGAAAATAGTAAAAGTATTAATAAATTAATGTGTGTCAGTATAAGTGCAGTGTTTTACTGGGGAACAGTCAGTGCCTAGTGTTAAATTTAAATTACAGTCCACTCGCTCTCTGGGCTTGACGACTGTACTCTCTCCATAGTGTAACACCAACATCGTTGGTCCTATCGGAGACGGATCGAAAGTACGCACCAGTGGACTCTGTGCTGTGAAATTAGTATTTATGACTTAGTGCAATATGGACACACTTATTTTGGACTATAAATTGTAAGTACTTTTATTATTTCTACAAGTGATTACTGTGTTATTTCGTGTTAAGTGCATCTAATCTGAACTTTGATTCCTGAACTGTGGATGAACTCTGTCTGTGTTAATTGTGATTTACAAATAGACATTTGACTCTGCTAATTGACTCTGATAAGTGTTTAAATGGTGTATACGCGAAGCCAAGTCATGGCCGAACGTTCCGAACGTGTGTTACCGGAACCGCCCCGGTCGCCGTCCCCGTCGACGAGGAGCCGCTTGGAAGCGGAACAGCATACGGCCGCCCAGCCTAACGAACGTGGCGCCGCTGTGTTGGGTACGCACTCAGCGTTCGACGTGAACATGGGACATGTCGAGACCGCCGCAACGAGCAGGACGCAGCACGCCAGAGCACGCTCCACCAGATCCACTGCTAGCGCTGTAGCACGGCTACGGTTCGAGGCAGAGGAGCGGCTCGCAGCCATCAGACGCAAGGAGCTTGAGCTTGAGGCCGAGATGGTAAAAAAGAAGCTCACGGCAGACCTAGCAGAGTTGGATGACGACAGTGACCAGGAACAGATGCAAGAAATAGAAAAAGTAAACGAGTGGCTGGACAAGTCTGCGCCAAACGTGGATGCCGAACGGGGGGAGCGCCTGGAGGCTCCACCGGAACCCAGCAACGAAGAGACGCCTGTGACCCGAAGGGCAAGATTTTGGACGCCGGGACCGGTCCAACCCAGACCACGCGCAGAAAGGAAGAGATCGTCAACCCCGAAGGGACGAGGTATTGAACAGCTGGCAGACACGCTGTCACAGATGATGGCGTCGCGACCACCACCGCGGCAAGTTACGGATCTACCGCTGTTCTCCGGATCACCACTGGAGTGGATACACTTCGCTACTGCAATGGAGGAATCAACAAGGCTGTATAAGTTCACTCCATACGAAAACTTGGCCCGACTACGCAACGCTCTCAGAGGTGAAGCAAAGGAAGTGGTAACGCCACTACTTAGCAGCGCAACGCACCCAGATCGAGTAATGAAGACGTTACAGCAATGCTTTGGACGCCCAGAGATGATCATAGATATGGCATACGAAGAACTTAAGAAGCTGCCCAAGATGGGAAGTACTGCAAGTGAATTAAATTCCTTCGCCATCAAAGTCCAGAACATCGTAGCAACTCTTGGCAACGTGGATCCAGCATATCTGTATAACCCATTGCTAGTGCGTGAAGTATTAGAGAAGCTGAGCCCACACATCAAATCAAGGTGGTGTGACTTCGCCGAGGAGCAGCCGAGAAATACGACTCAAATCGTAAGGCTTTCCGAATTTTTAATGCAGCAAGCTGACCGTGCATTAAAACACAGTTACAGTGGTGCTAGAAAAGACGTCCCGATCAAGAACACGAAGATCGAACAAAAGAGAAAAGTATTCACTGTAACGGAGACGAGCGGCAGGCCAGAAGACAATCAGAAGCCCGAAGCCAGCGTCTGCATAGTGTGCAACAGTGAACACAAGCTACCTGCGTGCCCGAAGTACAAGGAGCTGTCGGTGTCGGAGCGGTGGGAGGCAGTGAAGAACGCAAAACTCTGTTTCCGGTGCATCAACAGCAGGCACAGAAGAATGAACTGTAAACAGAAGCTCTGTGGCGTAAAGGGCTGCAAACGTCCTCACCACGCCACCCTACATGCTGAAGTCCCGGCCAAAGAGGAAGTCGAACAGGTGACTACGAACCAAGCAGAGGTCGCAATGGCCACAGCTACACCTGGAGGGAGTGACGTGAAGCTGAAGATATGTCCGATCATCATCAGCGGCCAGCGGGGGGCGCAGCGAACATACGCGCTCTTTGATGAAGGGGCCACGATCTCTCTAATCGACGAAGACCTCGCGAACGAAGTTGGAGCTAGCGGACCCAGTACTTGTCTAAAACTAAGAAGCATAGACAAAGAAGTCACGAGCATGAACAGCAGAACCGTCCGCGTCAAGATCATGGGAGATGACGTCAGCGGACACAGCTCTGTCATCACATTCCGAACGATGGCAGGTCTGGACCTATCGACGCAGTCGTTGCCAAAGGAGGCACTACAACTGGAACACCTGCGAGGACTGGATATCTCAAGCCTAGCCTACCAGAACGCCAAGCCACGAGTCCTCATAGGAACTGACAACTGGCCGTTGATCATCACGAGGGAGCTGCGAGCGGGCAAGCCGTATCAGCCGGCAGCCTCCAAGACCTTACTAGGATGGGTGATCCACGGAAGAGTACCTAGAAGCTGTCAAGATACAGAGAAGATCTTGCACATCAAACTAGATGAGAAGATCGAAGATCTGGTCGAACATCACTTTCGCGTCGACTCGCTAGGGATATCTATGAAGAATGAATTCACGAAAGAAGATGACCTACGAGCCATGAAGATCTTCGAAGAAACCGCGGTAAACAAAAACGGAAGATTCGAAGTAAGTCTACCGTGGAAGAGCGAAGGCATGAAGCTACCAAACAGCTACAACGCTGCCTTGAAGAGGCTGAAGACACTTGAGTCCAGCTTAGAACGTCGTCCCGAAGAGAAGAAGCAGTACCACGAGCAAGTGGAGAACCTGCTAAAGAAGGGATACGCCGAGCAGTGTAGTGGCGAAGAAGAAGACAGTTCAGTAGCGTGGTACTTACCACACTTCGCAGTGAAGAACCCGAACAAGCCAGGAAAGATCAGGCTTGTCTTCGACGCAGCAGCCAAGGCGAACGGAGTCTGTCTGAATGATTGCCTGCTGGAGGGGCCGGACCTTCTGCAGTCTTTGCAGACCATACTGTTCCGGTTCCGAGAAGGCGCCTACGCGATAACAGCAGACATAGAAGAAATGTTTCTGCGTGTGAAGATAAAAAAGGAAGATCAACCTGCGCAGATGTTCCTATGGAGGGAACAATCAACAGACAAACCAGTGAAGATGAAGATGACTTCAATGATATTTGGCGCATCAAGCTCTCCGTTCCTGGCACACAGCGTCCGGAACAAGAACGCACTTCAGCACGCGAAGACACACCCTGAAGCCGTTCTACCGATCATGGAAGCCCACTACATGGATGACTACGTGGATAGCTTCAACGACCTGGAGAGCGCCAAACGAATCATCGTGCAAGTCGACGAGGTACACAAGAAAGCCGATTTCCATCTTCGAGATTGGAGCAGCAACAACGAGGAGCTGCTAGAGGTCACACCAAAGGACAGACGAGCAAAAGCGGGAACAACACCACTAGGAGGACAAGAGAAGACCTTGGGACTTCTATGGAACCCGAAGACCGACAAGCTGAGCTTCAACACTTCGCTGATTCGAGTCTCAGAAGCCGTGAAGTCAAGAGAACGAGCCCCCACGAAACGAGAAGCCCTGTCAACGGTAATGAGCATTTACGACCCGCTGGGACTTCTGAGCTGCTACACCATTGCAGCGAAGATCACTCTTCAGAAATTATGGCGCCTCAAGACTGGATGGGACGAACCGATTCCTGAAGACATCGCCAACGAATTCGACGGTTGGATCGCAAACTTAAAAAACATCAAGAAGCTGCAGCTTCCCCGAAGCTACAACGGGGGGAGAGAAGTGCAACGTCGAGAATTGCACATCTTCTGTGACGCAAGCGAAGAAGCATACGCAACGGCTGCATACTGGAGGCTCACCTACAGCAACAAGGAAGTGGAAGTTGTGCTGGTGGCAGCACGCGCGAAGGTCACCCCGCTCAAAGCACAAACCATTCCCAGGCTAGAGCTACAAGCAGCATTAATTGGAACGAGGTTAGCGAAGGCCATCAAACAAGAACACAGACTTCGCATCGATGACACGGTCTACTGGAGTGACTCGCAAACAGTCTTACATTGGCTGAGGAACGGGAGTCGACGCTACACGCCCTTTGTAGCTCACCGGCTCGGCGAGATCACAGAAGAAACGAAGCCAGCAGACTGGCGGTGGGTGCCGACTCACCAGAACATAGCTGACGTAGCAACGCGAACAGGCTACGTGCCAACGTCCGAAAATGATCCATGGTTTGGAATGTCGTCATTTTTGGAGAAGCCTAAACGTGACTGGCCACGCCAAGAAGATAGCAGCGATGACATTACCACGGAACTACTACATGTCATCACTGAAGAACGGAAAAAAGAAGATGCAGCACTGCCTGACATCAGCCGATTCTCCTCATACGATCGGTTGATTGGAGCCACGGCAAGAATATTACAGTTCGTAGATCTTTGCCGCAAACAGAAGACTACGCTCAGCCATGAACACATCAAGAAGGCAACGAATCTCTGGCTGCGACGAACACAGCAAGACTCGTTTCCTCACGAAATAGACTGCACGAAGAGAGGCATCATCGTGCCCCGATCAAGCCCTCTTCATCGCTTTGACCTACTATGGGAAGATGGACTCCTAAAGCTCAATGGGCGCGCGAACAAGGCAGCGGTACCTGATACAGCAAAGCGACCCATACTGCTGGATGGGCGCCATCCATTCACAAGACTACTCATCGGGCGAGAACACCGAAGAGCTGGCCATGCGAACACCGAGAGAATAGTCAACGACGTTCGACAAAAGTTCTGGGTGACACGATTGCGGCCTACAGTGAAGAAAGTAGCCGCCGACTGCCAGATGTGTCAACTAAGAAAGACGAAGCCAAGAAACCCACCAATCGGAGATCTACCGATTGAACGCCTGCAGTCATACCACAGACCGTTCAGCTTTTGCGGAGTAGACTACTTCGGCCCCATCACAGTGACGATAGGCAGACGACGAGAAAAAAGATGGTGTGCTCTTTTCACCTGCTTGACAACAAGAGCCATCCATTTAGAGTCAGTCGCTTCCTTAAGTACTGACTCTGCCATCATGGCTCTCAGAAGAATGGCTGCCAGAAGAGGATGGCCCAAGACGCTGTACAGCGATAATGGAACAAACTTCAGAGGCGCAGACATAGAACTAAAGAAAGCTTATGCCGAATGGCTACCAGAACTATCAAGACTGGCGATGAACTACGACACCGAGTGGAAATTCATAGCCCCAGGAGCTCCGAACCAGGGAGGCGCATGGGAAAGGCTAGTGCGTTCGGTCAAGAACGCGCTTACCGCGACGTTAAAGGAGAAAGCGCCGAAAGAAGAGACCCTGACCACTCTGCTGACCGAAGCTGAATACTCAATTAACTCAAGACCATTGACCCATGTCTCCGTGGATCCAGAAGACCCAGAAGCGCTGACGCCCAACCACTTTCTTCTGGGATCATCAACCGGACTACCACACACCGGAGCCTGCGAAGAAGCGGACCGGCGGACTTGGAGAGCAGCAATGGCACTTGCGGACAGCTTCTGGCAGCGGTGGATGCGCGAGTACCTACCCACACTGGTGCCACGCCTTGACCGTCACGAACGCCAGGTTGCCGTCAGAACAGGCGATCTGGTCATCATCGCTGATCCACAACTACCACGGAACATGTGGCCCAGAGGCACTGTCACCAGGACCTTTCCAGGACCTGACGGTGTCACGCGCATTGTAGATGTGCTAACCAAAGGTGGGACCTTCAAAAGACCCACCTCAAAAATCATCGTGATATCTACATCCGCACCTTCCCCGGACCAGAGGGAAGGGACGCGCTGCACCAACGAGAGGCTGTCTACCGGAGGAGGCTACGGTACACCTTCGCCGGGGGGAGAATGTTAACGACAGCCACAAGACCAAAAGAAGTTTCATATGATTTCATTAAGCTTTAATATTGTCGTTTATTTTCTACTAGACTTAAAGAAAGAGAAAAATGTATAAGTAAGAACGAATACGAAAATTGTTAAGAAAAATTAAATAGGATAGCAATATATGTAAGAAAGAAATGAACATAGTAGTGCCGTGTGCAAACTTCGTGCTCAATAATTAGAGATAATAATGGATCGCTTTAGTCGCTAATTGAACGCAGAAAATCATACAAGAATAGAGCCGAATTTGTATGCAGTACGTTCATTCCTTCCTACGGTTTAATAGTGAATACAGCTACTAGTGAAAAGTGAAGTACCAGTAATTACCAGTGAATTGTGAAAATAGTAAAAGTATTAATAAATTAATGTGTGTCAGTATAAGTGCAGTGTTTTACTGGGGAACAGTCAGTGCCTAGTGTTAAATTTAAATTACAGTCCACTCGCTCTCTGGGCTTGACGACTGTACTCTCTCCATAGTGTAACACCAACAAATTTATTATGGCATAACTCAACTATCTCGGTGCGCATTTGACTAATAGTGTTTTCTGAGGCTTCCAACTTAAACTTTACCTCGGCCAGACTTGCCTTCAGGGTGTTGATATCCTTCAGCAGTCTAGTGACGTCGACGTGGTCGAACGTGACAGGGGGCAGCTTACGCAGCTCCTTTACCACAAATGATGGCATGGCATCGGGATTCGTTTCCTTCAGCACCTTGACAATATCCTGGAGGCTTCACTCTCCCTTATCATCCCTCTTGCGAGACGGCATCCGATCGGACATGCCGAATGGACTCGTACAACAGCACCTTGCCTCTGCGTAACTCGTCTTCAGTAAAGTTGGACGTGCAGATCTGCATGACGCTGATCTCATTCATGACGTCCAGTTGATGTTGCAGGAACGCCAGGAGCTCGTTGGCAATGAGTTTCTCCAAACCCATTGCTACAATCGACAACGGCGGCGAGTGGCCACCGCGTTTTTGTAAATCACAATATAATAATTCATTGGTACAGTAGAGCACGTCCGTAGCCGAGCGTACATCACACTGCACTACTACTTATATAACTTGAAATATTGTTACTTATTTTAAAATTGATTTCAATGTGAGAACTATGTTATGTATAGGCTCTACTTAAAAAGCTTTTACAAACGTGATTAAAAGTTAATTAGCACTAACATATATTTATCTATACAATCGAAAGAAAAAAAAAAGAGACAATGTGTATGTAAATTCTGGTATGCATTTATTTTGATACAGCTCATGGCTTTGTTGGTAACTACAACGATTTCCTAATATTTATAGGTTAGATACTATATTTTCATGTGTTAGGCTATAAATTTGTATGTGAAAAAAATGACTACAAAAACAAAATGCACTGAAAAGTCTTAAATAAACTCTTGACTCTTTTAATTTTATGAAAGGACTCCTTTAGGCGAACAATTCCTTTTTGGAGTCCTAACATAAGTTCTGGCGTCATAATCACTGTCCTACTAAGCGCTTGGGTGCTCCACCATCAGAATCGAACCGTTACCGGATACCAAGATGATAGATGCGCAACACTACGCCGGCAAAATGTTTTTGCATTATTTTAATATTGTGATTGATTATATGTATGTTGTGTGAAACATAGTCTCAAGCGATGGAGTTTGTCTACGAAATCGAATCCGAAATGAGCAGATACGTAAAAGAACTACAAGTGGCAATGGGTAAGGCACGTAACACGAAGAACTGATGGTCGATGGGGCAAAAAAGTTCTAGATTGGAGACCCTTCCACCGTAAACGCAGCATATAATATCTACCGAAAAGATGGTCAGACGACCTTGTAAAGATCGCAGCAACAAACTGGTTACATACGGCTAGAGATCGGTTGCTGTGGAAAATCTTGGGGGAAGCCTATGTTCAGCAGTGGACGTCTTTTGGCTAAAATGATGATGATGATGATTATATGTATGTTAGTTTTTAAGGTATTAATTGTATAGGCCTGTGTTGCCTGCAATAAATGATTAAAAAAGCGGCCCACAAATGATTGAGATATAAGGTAACATTTATACAAAAAAAAACATACAGTCGAATTGATACCCTCTTCCTTTTTGAAGTCGGTTAAAAAGGCATCAACTTACATATAACACTTCCTATTCTGCGCTTGCTGCCATAAGTTATCGTTTATTGTAAATAGGTAGGTGATGAGGTGGGTTTCGCACACATTCATCTGCATTATGAATGAATGATCAGATACTACGAGTGGAGGAAAGGTTTTTGTAACAATCAGAGTTATTTTATACATTTTTGATAAGACATCGATATCTTATGTAAAATAAAGTCGTGTCTGCAACACCCGTTTATAACTTTTTTTTGTTTTCTTAGACATTCACAGACTTGACGTGTATTGAATGAAACGCCTGGATAGCGTAAGACCCCGTTCAATTCCTCGTCTGTCACAGCCAAAGTTGATTTTTACAAGTAAAAATTATCTTATTAAGTTTGTATAGTGACAAAATACTATGAAAACAAGTATGTGATAATAATGGTGGTTTATATTTTAAATTATAGAACTCATAAAAATATGTTTCTTGTTCGTTTCGCCGTGAATACACCAACGCATTCGCATGTGGCAGCGATACCGTAGAACAATACCGACAAGGATGCAACTATAATTTCTAGCTATGCTACTTTGTAGCGAAAAATAGCAAGCGATGGTGTACTACCAGTTTTATAGGGCAGAGGAGAGATAAAACATATTTTTTTCTAAGGAAACATTATTTCATATGCTTATTAGGTTACACCTAATGGACTACGTATCCTGAACACCCTAATATCCAACCACATCTGTTCTTGACATTCTGTAGTTAGTAGATTACATTAGTTTGTGTCATTGAAATAAGCTAGAAATCTTACAGAAGCCGAGTACGAGTCTTTTCGTAAGCAGAAAAGTAGGACCATTTTTTTAGAAATTAATTTAATTGTAGAATCTAATTTTTGACAGTTATCACGATGATGCTGCGGTGGAAACCTGGACACAATTCAACCGTCGAACTCCAGATCGAAAATCACGCTCGAAAATCGATGAGACAAATTCGTGTTTTATTGATAGAGTGATTTTTTTAATACGATGAAAACAATCCAATTTTAGTTTTAGATTTTTTAGTGAATGAAGTCACTGAAATATTTTTCCAATGCTATTTGTTTTTTGACAGATCTAAAGACTTTCACTGCAGGTTTATATTGATACTTACAACTTTTGATTTGGAATTATGATCAGAATATGAAACAAGTCTGTACTTTACAAAAAAATCTCGGTAAAATGGTCATCAATAGACATAATAATCTTAACATTTATTACATCATAATTTCTTGCAAAAACAATCCTATAAACACCGTCTAACTGAGAACCCCAGAAATTGTATCTTACTAGGTGCAAATTTGCCCACCCATCTTACGTATTCACTCTACGGAATCGCCAATCACCCGAATATTATATTCCCGAGGTATCCTGATTCTGCGATATATTCGCCTGAAAATATCATTTCTCATGTTTTCGCCTTGACCCTGATAAATATTTTGCGGTATACGAATGGCTGGTAATACGGTTTTTTGTTCGGTCGCTTCTGTAATGATGGCCGTTTCCGAATACAGTTAATTTCTGACGTTTCTTTTTTTCTATGTGGGGTATTCTCACGACTACAATAACGGTAGTTTCAGTTTTTTTATGTAGTTTTGAACGAGGCACCGAACATTTTAGGTCAAAAATGTTTACTACTCACCCGTGAGGATGTTAGTTCGATCCTGACCCAGTACCACTGTAGTAACAAAATAACAGTGAAAGAAGATGACATGAGAAAACCTGCATTCCTGCTGTTGTGTTAAATAGACAAGGCGATGGATAATCCTTGTTGTACCCACTCCAGTATCCGTAGGGAACTTCATTCTCGAAGTTGTCAACGAGTACGCCACCTGGAACAAGTAATCCAACTGGATTACTTGTGGTAGGTTGTAGGTAGGTCTAACTTTGAGAAAGAGGACAATTCCAAACCAACTCGACCAGGCAGCGTGCGGAAAGACGAGACGAAAGACTTCAACCAGTGTATGTTAGCAGTGATTACATAAAGTTCCAAAACATGGTCTCAAGCTCAAAATAACACAACAAGCAATGAAAAGCTCTAGGTCTCGGATCAAATAGACGATCAAATCAGAATGAGGAGAAATGTACGAAAATTACGGTAGTGGACATAGCCCTGAGAATTAGGAAGCTCCGTTGGCAATAAGCAGGGCACATATCGCGAATAACTGATGAATGCTATTCCACATACTAACTTCCACATTTTGGTCTAATAAAAAGGAAACCACCTTTAAAGACACAAACTCCCTTACACCTCGCGTCATCATTTGTTTGTTGTTCATTTTTATAACTATGTAACCTGACACGCAACAAAAAGTGACAGGCATTTCAATGAAAATTGCTTGCACAGACTCGAAAATACATTATGAGAATGGACCTGCTGATTTTGGTTGCGTGTCAGGTCAGCCCCCTTACTCTGGACACAAAACCCGATCCAATGAATATAGCCATCCGTGTCACACGCGTACACGGCCTGGTATGAGTGTCAGGGATGGGTATATTCATTGGATCGGGTTTTATGTCCAGAGTAAGGCCTCAGGTCTTTCGTGAAGGTCGAAGTCAATTGTTTATGTTTAATTAGTTATGTTGCATAGAAATCGGAATTTCGGTTCTTGAGAACTTTAGTCTGCGAATAATTGTTCTTAGAATCATAGGTACTTGTAAGCTTGGCACGTGAATATGTTTATCTAACGGTCGCAGTGAACACTTTTTCTTCCCGGTTCATGTATAAATAGTCCTCATAATTTAAATATTTATTATCCTATTCGGGGTAGGTGACAAATCTAACGAAATAAAAATCATGAAAATCGGTCCTCACGTTCTCGAGTCATAAGTGGTGTAACTAAAACGACTTTTTTCTTTGCATTATGGAAGTAGGAAAAGGAGAAAGTAGAAGAAGATTTTTTTTCTTCAGTTGTGTAGTTGTGTAGTGTGCAGAAAATTATCCGTCGAGTCGTACGAATGACCTAGCCAAATTTTTGGAGTCATTATTTAAAAGTGGACTGAAATGTGTGATGAATAATTTAGACATTTCTTAGTAAATAATAAAAAATCATTATCTTTAATGCTTTGAAGATGTACCGAGACCAGGTAAATCATTGATAAGCCAATTAATAACGATGATATTTTCTGAAATGGAAATTATGCAATAAAAAGTAAAAAAAACGCATTTGTTTTATTTCAAGTAAAAAAAAACTATTTTAGAGTCGGTGTATGATGTCAAGCTTACACCAAAGTTTACACACATCATGCACCGACTCTAAAGAACTCCTGATTTGTTGCTCGTAAATAGAAGACGAATGAATTATTTTTCCTGTTTTGTAATGTTTTGAAGGTGGTTAAATTTTTCATTATTTTGTTATTTGTAAATATTTTCTTATCATTAATATTTGATATTGTAGCTTCGTACATGAGTTTGGGAGCGCCAATTTCGAAGCCGTCAGTCATTGTCACAATAATAGTGATATAGGAAGGGTCCTATGTAAAGGGATACATACTGCGACTTTTAGCAGCGATGAAGTCGGGATGCTATCGCGCGTTAGCATCGATGCAGTCGCAGTGCTTACGCACGTTAGCATCGATACTGTAGCGATGCAGAAGCTTAAAATTGTTAAATTAAGTACCTACTGAATTTTGGTGGCTGCATTGATGTTTAAAGTCGCAGTTTGTTAGTGGTCTATGGTTTGTGTCAAATATATTTATAGGTATTTACTATCAGCATGTACGTGGGACGTAAGGGAGCTTGACCAAGACCTGAAGCTCCAAGCCAACCTCACCTTCACGTGGTGCGTCCTGTTTATACAGTCGAGGCTCTGGCGATCGACCGATGGCTGTATAACCATCCAATATAAGGCGCAGCTAAATGTTGGACTGTGATGGGCAGCAGCGTTATAGCTGCAAGGGGCTGCGCTTCTGCGCTCGCCAACCCGCCTGCCAAGCGTGGCGAGTATTGGCAAAATCCCCTCATATGCTAGTACATCAGAAAACCAGGCCCCCAGTCTCCGTCAGCCCCGCTATTCCTGACTTTGGTAGCGGTCACGGTAACGGCGGGGCAGGGGGTGCTAAGAATCCCCGGAGGCGATAGCGCTGCCACCCCCGACGACAACTGGCCCTGGTAACTTATAACGCGTGCACACTGGAGGACAGACTAGAAGTTGCTCGAGCTGGAGGAAGAAACGAGCAGGTTACACTGGGACATAATGGGTGTATCAGAAGTCCGTAGGGAGAGCGAGAACACGATAACTCTGCAGTCCGGCAACCTGCTCTACTACCGAGAAACAACCAACAAAAGTCGGTGTCGGGTTTCTCTTTCACAAGTCCCTCGTCAACAATATCGAGACAATCGAGAGTGTGTCGAGCAGGGTAATATACCTTTGATGACTTCCAGCCTCCCGAACAAGCCGGTTTCCGAAAAGGCTATAGTACCATAGACCACATTCATACGATTAGGCAAATTATACAGAAGTCAGAGGAGTATAATGTGTCTCTATTCTTAGCGTTTGTGAACTATGAGAAGGCCTTTGATTCGATCGAAACTTGGGTGGTGCTTCAGTCTCTGCAGCGGTGCCTCATAGACTAAAGGTATATAGAGGTGTTAAAGCGCCTTTACAACAACGCCACCATGTCGGTCCGAGTACAGGAGCAAAACACGAGGGCGATTCCGCTGCGGAGAGGTGTGAGGCAGGGAGATGTTATATCTCTGAAACTATTCACAGCGACATTGGAAGACGCCTTCAAACTTCTGGAATGGGAAGGAATCGGCATCAATGCGAATACATCACACATCTCCGATTTGCCGATGATATAGTCGTTGTGGCAAAGACGCTGGACGATTTTGGCACTATGCTCGAAGACCTTGAGCGAGTCTCCCAACAAGTGGGTCTTAAAATGAACATGGAGAAGATGAAAATTATGTCGAGTTACCTTGTTGTACCCACTCCAGTATCCATTGGGAACTCAACTCTCGAAGTTGTCGATGAGTATGTCTACCTGGGACAAGTGATCCAATTGGGTAAGTCCAACTTTGAGAAAGAAGTCAATCGACGAATCCAACTCGGCTGGGCAGCGCTCGGGAAATTACGCAAGATTTTTTTCTCATCTCATCTACCTAAGTGTCCAAAGGTGAAAGTCTTCAACCAGTATGTGTTCCAAGTGATGATATACGGATTCGAAACATAGTCTCTAACTATGGGACTCATAAAGAAGCTCAAAATCACACAACGAGCGATGGAGAGGGCTATGCTTGGTTTTTTTCTACGGGATCGAATCAGAAATGAGGAGATACATAGAAGAACTAAGGCAACGGACATAGCCTTGATAATCAATAAGCTCAAGTGGCAATGGGTAGGGCAAATAGCACGGAGAAATGATGGCCGTTGGGGCAGGAAAGTTCTAGATTAGAGACCCTTCGACTCTTTGGTCGAAGGGTAGGACGCAGCGTAGGACATCCACCAACAAGGTGGACAAACGACCTTATAAAGATCGCAGGATCAAACTGGATGCAGACCGCTAGTGATCGGTCGCAGTGCCAAGCCGTGGGGGTGGCCTATGTTCAGCAGTGGACGTCCTTTGGCTGATAATGATAATGATGATGATGATGATGATCAGCATGTAAGCGTATAAGACAGTCACATTATGCATGATATTTGAAAGATGAAACGTCTATAACACGTGTTCCTTTAACGCTCTTTAACTGGCGAACAGCTTACGTACTCCAACTTATCTTTGAGATCCAAATTCAGTGCTTTATGCTTGTGTTAAAAGTATTTATTTACTATCAGCACGTAAGCATATAAGACAGATACATCACGCAAGACATTTGAGAGACGAAATGTCTAAAACACGTATACCTAACACGTTCTTTAACTGGCGAACAGCTTACGTATTCCAACTTGTCTATAAGATCGAAATTTGCTTTGTAATTCAAAATTGAATGGTAAATCGTGCATTTAGATCCCGGGCGCAAATTTCCCCTGTTGCTTACTATTGTGCTGCACAAAATATGGCATCGCGGACTACCATTCTGACTTTGAACTGAATGGCGAAGACGGAAGAATCTCAATTTTCACGCGAGATAAATTTCCTTCACAATGATCCATTGCCTGTAAAAGTTTAGATCAAAATAGCTTACAAAAATGCAATATTATACAGAATAGGTGTTGAAAATGCAATGCTAATGCAGCGATTCTTTAAGGAAATGCACATAGTTATTACTAAATTGGATTTAGCGTTCTCTCTAAAATCTATTTTCATAATTGTTGTACCTGCATTAAAGTTGAACAGCGTAACTATAATGTTTACCAATGCATTAACTTTACATAATAACACCTCTACCTCACATGGGAGCAAACAAACTCATATCTAGTACGTAATACGATTTGACTCGACGTTGGATTGTATTTGTTGCGTTTTAAAGTAAAAACAGTTATTCAGTTCAGTTTAGTACACAATTCTATCTTCTTTAGCTTAAAAAAAATGTATAGGCTGGTTTTTGACAACTTTTTCTTATTTATTCACCAGACAATGATGATAATAATTAATAGTAGATTAAAAACCATTTGAACTTCAAACTGGAAATAATGGTAATTATTATGTAAAAACGACCGTTTACGTCTTCGTATATTTCTCGAGACTCAATGTGGTAGTTATTGAATTAAAGCAAAACAAAGACAATTACGTAAGTATTAGAAAAATAGTGGAATTAACACAGCCACTAAAACTGCAATGAAATAAAGAATAAGATAATCACTTTTTGTTACAGATATAATACCAATTTGTTTCTAAAAGTTAGTACTGGTACCAAAAGGCTGGCAGCTACATCGGACAGCGAAATAGTTTAGCTATCCAGATGGGAAACGCTGCCAGCATTTTGGGCACTATACCCTTTGGCAGCGCTGGAGGTGATGTTTTTTATGTTTTGTAAATTTATTTTCTTATAAATTATTATGTATATATTTTACTTCATTATTTTTTAGGTTTTTAAATTATGTTGCTTTAGGCTTTAATTGAAGTGATGATAGTATCGTAAAAAGATTCAAAAAGTTAGTACTTAACTTCTTACAAATCGACGTTCTTCATACAAACATTTCAATTAACTTAAACTTTGACGGTTGTCAGGAAAAGATCCCTTATAGCGATAACACTGCCTAGTTAGTATATTTCTATTAAACGAAATTGTTATTGACTTCTGTGTTGCAAATTAAAGAGTTATTCAATCCTATCTTACTTTGATTTAACCTGAGGTTCTAAACTACATTGGCGGACTGTTACCTCGTCAAGAGCGATAGAATCTATTAAGATTTTCGCGCTAATGTGAGTTAATAAAATAAAGCTTTATGAGTTGAAAGTTAAGTGCACAACCATTTCATTTAATTACTCGCTGCAATCAACATTCATTACAGTACTTTACTTTAAAACTTCCACATACTATCATGGCTCATAACATAAGTTAAAGGATCTGAAACAATCTTGTGTTTCATTATCTTGCAAGTGACAATTCAATAAGATAGTGGCTAAAACTTGGATCTTTTAGCGTCGGGCATTCTACTTGTTTCGCTTAAGGCTAAGCGCTGAAGTCTACGTGTAGAGTTTACATACAAAGTGTTATATTAAATGTGCAAAACCTTAGACACCTCAAATGATTTTTAATTAAATTGACAGAATTTCAGAAGAAAAATAACGTTTTATGTGGTGTTTTAGTTTTACTGGCACTTCTGATCATTTCTTGCTCTGCGGACGACGCTCTTCGTCAAGAAAGGATTCAGTAGGTATCACTGGGCCGCTGCGCCGTCCTGCCATCATTATTATTCCTATCTACGCTCACAAAGAACTAACCATTGCTTGTTTACGTATCTTGCCTTGTCTGGCTTGTCTTATAAATAAATAGACAGGGCAACATTCAAATAAAGTTTTTTTGGAAAATGTTACTCATATGAAAAAGTGGTTTAATTGATTTAGCTCGTTATTTCAATAGACCTATTATCAGGTTTTTCGCATTTAACGTTACACGTTGTATAAATAATATTATGCTTATGTTACTTTTCTGTGCTTTAAATCACATATGTGATGAAGATTATTTGTTATGTAACAGATAGTTGAAAAAAAAAAACAAATTGAATTAAAACTAAAAGACTTTAAAATCTATTAAAATATTTTTTTTCTTGTCGAATATTGTTAACAATCTTGATAATAATTTCATTTTCATTTTAATAAAAATGAATTTTCATTTAAAAATAAACGCTAATTATAATAATTATCACATGCCTCTGGTATGTTTTTAAATCAAATAATACGTGAATCTAGTTTACTGATTTTATTTTAAAAGTTATGAAAAATTGTTTACATTATTCGACTAGCAAACAAAGACGGTATTTATTGAATTAGGAATCATTATACAATTCAGTGACATTAAAGATTAGACTATTTTTAATATCAAAATAATATTTTTCTATCTTTACCACCAAAAACACACATGAATAACATCGAAAGAAAAATAATAACATTTGGCATCGAAAGAAAAATATATTTGGCCGCCTCACATACGTTAATTTGACTGATCCCAGAGTAAGTACCTAATTTTAATTGTGTTATGGAAATCAGAAAAAAAGGGACTCAAACCTGGGACAGTATGGAAAATAAAAGGCTGTTGGCACTACAATCATGGAAGTACATTTCTATTAACTATAAAAATACTACTTTTCATAGATTATGACAGTAAAACTATTACGTCATAGACATACGTATTCAATTGGCGCACGTATTTTATTTTGACAGAGCTATTAAAAATATAATTGTGGGTAAAAAAAACAAAAATCAATCAAATTTAGTACATCTTAATTATTGTATTTTGTTTGGGTATTATCATTTTGAAATAAGTGGTGATTAAAGACAACTATAATATTAATTCTACATTGTCTCGCACGAAAAGGGACTTCGGAAATAGAAAAGAAGACTAAAAGAAACCCCAAACCTCAAGTAACCACGCCTTAAGCGCTTTCACACAACAAGCCGAAGCAAGGACACCCTCTTAAAATTCCTTTTAACTCCAACTAACTTGTTCGGAGCGAGACAGCTGCTAAAGATTCAGGGCTCGCTGGATGGTGTAATGCTGCTGTAATTAGTTTCTTACGAATATCTTCCAAGTTAGTGAAGTTTGAAGAGTAGTTTTTGGCAACAGATAATATTTTACCAACAAATATTATAACATATTACTTAATAAAAAAAATGCTTGGAAAACACGGAATGTGCGGTCGTAGTGTCTCCCACCCAAATACTTTACTAGCCATAGTCGTATTCACATCGCGGTGTCCTTTATTTGAAGTGGCGTTAGTTTTTGTATCGTGTGTGCAAGCGAGTTTGGTTGATAATAAGTTAGTAAAATATTATATTATAATTTTTCTCAAAACACCGCGTAACTGGGGACGACTGGGGGCGTATTGCGATCAAAATTAATCCTCAGAATTTCTGGGCATTTCAATTACCAAACAGTGTTAACGAATAGTTATCAATATAATTATAACAATACGACAATGCTATGAATATGAATATTTATGTTATTATATCATAATATTGTCGGTCTTCCGAGACTGCGCCCGCGAGTTATGAGTGGGCCCCTATGTTTCCCGTCGCACAGTGTTGTTTTATATCCTAAAATTTTCCTCGATAATAAAGCATTTTTTTTTTAAATTGGTCCAGTAATTTCTGAGATTATCACGTTCAAACAAACTCTTTACACTTGATCAAACTTTTAGGGAGTGCTCTAATGATGGTTTTGCTATGGGACCAATTGAACAACTTTTGCTATTGGACCAAATTCAAAATCGAGAAATAAAATTAGCTATTCTATAAAAAAAAACTTACTTCATCATCAGTAAAAGTTGTTAAAAACCGTGAATAGAGCACTTCCTGAAAGTTTGATCTAGTGTAAAATTAACACATTGTTTATTATTAGCAACATAATGCAAAATTGTAATAAAAATTGCTAATTTAACAGTAAAGCAGAGATGAATAACTGTCGAAGATGCATCTCAATACGCAACCTGTTAATTTTGATGTTATATTAGTTTTATTTTAAGCTAACCAATTAATTTCATAGTTTCATTATTTCGTAACACATTTCAAAGTAGATATTCAAAATTCTACCAAAAAATCGCTTTAGCAATCTCTTCCAGGCACATAAAGAACATATTGCACACTCTGCTCTTATATTTGGCCGGTAGCCATATTGGTGACCTGGCTCACTATGCAAACAGGTTAAAACTTTTGTGCTTACTTTTATGCGGCTTCCAACCAGCTCTGCGGTAAAACATGCGGTGATTTTAAATTCAATGAGTTGTTGTCTTAGCTGCTGCAGACATCTTTTTTGAAAGTACCAGCTGTTTGAACTGGCGAAAGGTTCATTGTTGACTTTAGTTGTGTACTATGATGATGAAAATTTAAGTTGTATACATTTTAACCCTTAAGAAATACGCAGAAACATGCGTCACAAAACTATATTATGATATCGTAGCCTGGTATTAGTAATAAAAAGCTCACAATCTCACTAATTTTGTTCCTAAATATCTCTCTATGGTTCCTAAATCCGAATTGGCCATCTATGTGTATCCAAACGTGTGTGATATTAAAATCTAAATCCATATGTATAATAACTACATACTTACAGCCTTATTCATAATAACTTAAACAGGCTTATAAACCTTTTTTAGGGTTCCGTACCTCAAAAGGAAAAAACGGAACCCTTATAGGATCACTTTGTTGTCCGTCTGTCCGTCCGTCTGTCAAGACCCTTTTTCTCAGGAACGCGTGGAGGTATGAAGCTGAAATTTATATCAATTACTCAGGTTTACTGTCCCTTGAAGCTGTGAAAAAATCAAACTTCTAAGCCAACGCAATCAAAAGATACAGCCGTTTATGCCGCAAATTTTCGACACTTGCAAGGGAATCAAAATCTACAGGGTGTTTCCCGTGAACTCAGAATCTTGAAATTTGGTACGAAGCAACGTCTAAATATAGCAGCATAGATAAAGGAAAAATTACGAAAACCATAAATTTTTAGTTACATCACATCTATACAAATATTATAAAGCTGAAGAGTTTGTTTGTTTGTTTGTTTGTTTGTTTGTTTGTTTGTTTGAACGCGCTAATCTCAAAAACTACTGGCCCGATTTGAAAAATTATTTTTACGTTGGATAGTTCATTTATCGAGGAAGGCTTTAGGCTATATAACATAAAGATACGACTCATAAGACCACAGCAGAAATGAAAAATGTTGCGAAAACGGGAGAAAAATATTCCTTTTGAGAGCTTCCGCTGCATACGCTGCGGAAACCTCTTAAGTTACACAAAAATGATGTATGACAGGATTGTTCAGCATTAAGAGTTCTATAATAAAGTCCGCGACAGCATATGTCTATCTTTTATGGTTGACTTATTACAACCTTTTTTATGTCAATAAATTTGTTAAAAAAATAATGCATTATTTTTAGAGGTGTATTATACACACAGGTATTTATGTTTATCAAAATAAATACATTCATCATCACGAGCATTTCATTTAGAACCAAGTTGCCCTTTATATCATTTGATTTCAATAAATATCTTAGGAGCTATCACATTTTTAACATAACTCCGCACCAAAATAATGTTCGCAGCTTAAGTACAACGTGCGCTTGCGCTAATATATTATAAAGCTAAACGCGCTTATCTCAGGAACTGCATGACCGATTTGAAAAAATATTTCTGTGTTGGGTAGCTTATTTATCGAGAAAGGCTTTAGGATATAAAACATGACGCGGCGACGGGAGGGGAGGGAGCAAACTCAAAACGCGCGGACGAAGTCGCGGGGGACCGCTAGTAATATATATATTTTTAATAATTTTAAACTTACTACCCATTTCCTCATAAACGCGTAGAGGTATTAAATTGAAATTCATACCAAATACTCAGGTCTATAATACCTTTAAGCTGTAACAAAATCAAACTTCTATGTCAACGCAATCAAAAGAAACAGCAATTTAAGCTGCATATTTTGAAACTCGCAAGTACTCGCAAGGGAATCAAAACCTAAAGGGTACTTCCAGTCGACCTAGAATCTTGAAATTTGGCATGAAGCAACGTTTTATAGCACACATAAAGGAAAAATTCCGAAAACCTTAAATTTTTAGTTACATTACAAAATATATATTTTTTAATAAATATAAACTTATTACTTTTTTCCTCATGAACGCGTAGAGCTATCAAGTTGAAATTCTTATCAAATACTTAGATCTAATTGCCTTTAACCCGTGAAAAAAAAAACTAAGAACAAAAAACGCAAAACGCAAAAGTACAACCATTGATACCGATTGTCGTAATGAACAAACTGTGTAAACCTTGCAGGTTTGTACGGAACCCTCGGTGCGCGAGTCCGACTCGCACTTGGCCGATTTTTTTAGCTATTACTCAATAAGAAATCTTCTCAAGTCATAAATACATAAAACACCAATTTTGTCCCCGCGTTGTCTACGCGAAATGTCAAAAATTTTGCTTCAGAGTACACCCGCTGGATAAAAATTAATAAAAATTAAAAGGACGACATATTGTAAACTTGTTCATAACTTACCATGATCTTTATCCTCTATTAACAACCAATAAAACAAAAAAAAACATGAATACCATATCAGACAAAGTTTTTGGTTGTAATCAAAAAATATTCTTCCAATCTTCCATCCAGTTTTCATATCTCCACGCTCATGTCACCGAGTCTTGATTAAAATAAGTTTCGTAAATAAACAAGCGGAGGACAGCCAGGGTGATTAAAATGCAAGCCAAATAATTTCAACGAGTCATCAGTTTTGTTAAGTATTCCTCGGAAGACCCGCAGTCTTCTTAATGAAAACTTTGATGTTATTCTGTAAGCCTTTTTACCGACTTAAAATAAAGAAGTGCAACAAAATGCAAAACTTACGTACACTAAACGTCTACGCACATCAGGCACCGACTCCAAAAGAATTCGTTTCATAAATAGAAGACAAATACATAATTTTGAGCTTTTTATTCAGATTTTTGAAATCGGTTTAATTTTTAAAATTATGATTTTAGAATTCTGATGCGGGCCTCAACACACCATGGACCAACCGTTCCAAAAGCTACTGGAATGAAGTTGTACATCGAACACATATTCATCATATTTTTAACACATATTTCCTAAGCTTAACTACGTCGGTTAGCCCAGTATTTCCAGAAACGTGTAGTAGGTATCAATTACAACTCGCTAGCAAGTTTATTGATTCTTGCGGTGAAAGAAGTTAGAAAGTTACACATTGTCACACTCAGATGTATAAAAGTAAATAAATAAAAGCGGAGAAAGACTTTCTTAGTTCTTAACTGAATTAGAAGTTCTTTATGTATTTGTGGTCATTACTGACTTTAATGTTTATTGTGAGTATTTGCTTAGACTCTGAAAATAAACTTTCTCTCTCGTGTCCAATGTTAGTAAATAGTTAATTTTACTTCAGTTCTAGAACAATGTACAATATTCTAAATTCTTTACTACTTTATTAATAACAAACGAGAAAAAATAAAACTAAGACATGCAACATAAAAAAAAATAACTAAGTCTCCTTATTCAAAAACGAAAAATATAAATACCTATTCTAAATGTTTTATTTGTTAGTTAATAGCTTTTGCGTTCTAGAAACAGGCCTTCTTAGAAATATTATATCAAATATCAAAGTTTAAAGTATTGTGGTTAAAGCGGCCACTTAGAACTTTGGTTACCGACATTTTGATCGGAATTGACCTCATTGAGGAGTCTCAAATATCCAGACTCCTAGGATTGGTGTGTAGATGTGGTTATGTTTAAATAACCACATCCACACAACCTCATCCATCATATCTTAACCGATGGCCTTAGTATCAGACGGAATAAAATAGTCGTGTAGATTGAAAAATATGATGATTGATTTTCATAAAATAATTAACAACAATAACTACGCCATATTGACGCTAGTGACTCCAAAATGAAAGTGTATTTGTTTCTCTCAAATATAAGTTTAACTAAAAGTATTGACTTGCTATTAACCATAACTCAAGAACTACTAGACCGATTTTGATGAAACTTACACTGTACCCTAAGTTGAAATTGACATGATTGAACTTAAGAATCATCTGGCTATGACTTCTTGAAAATATACTTACAAAATTAAGCACAAGTGTGTGGAAGCCTTAAGATCAACATACTCAAATATTAAAAAAACAAATAATATCACATATATGAATTTAGCGCATCAAAAAAAACTTTTCAGATTTATAATTTTGGTATGCCAAGAGCTCAACATGTTTTTAACAATTCCACCCCAGATCCTCTCAAAGGCTTTGAAAAGAATCAATCAATATGAATACTCAATATGACACCCACATTCATTCGAATCTATTTCCTATTTGATTGATATACCAGCTAGGCTATTCATTATACTATATTATAATCTTATTCTTGTATGTCTGTTTTTATTCAATAGAGTGATATGAAATCTGTATTCTGTATAGGTATAGGATATTTACTCTGTGTTAAGTCAACAAAATTTACTAAAAATACATAATTAATTTTCTAACTATTTCATAAGCTAAGCATTTTAATAATTACCGCCGTTATAACATAGCCGATCAGAAAATGCTATTTTTAAGTTTTCATTTCTAATCCAAAATGTATGGAAGGAATGTCAAACTTCCTGACTTAAACGTGTTTTCTATCAACATTGAAAACATCAGAATAGAATTCTCTGAGTACTACGCCAATACGATGCATGCGGCAGCGATACGATTGAACTACACCGACCCTGCCATTTGCAATGCATCATAACGCATCTATCACATCTAGTATCTTAAAGTGAGACAGAACATAATATGGGAATTCCCATAATATACAATCGCAGATCAAAATGACGAAGCGAAATGCAACAAAAAAACATGACAACTTCCAAGGTTGATACGAACCATTTTCTGGCCTGCGTCTATTTACGAAATCCAATATTTTCCAGCTGAGATATACAGGAATATTTCTGAAGCGAGAGGTCAGTGTCAATAATGAGGCCAGCAATTTCACGCGCGACCTCTGCCGGCGTATCTTACGAGCCAGCCGCTTATAGGAAGTAGACGGGAGACTTTGTGTTAAGCGACTAACAAAAAACAAATGCTTTTAGATAATAAATGGAATCAGCCGTTGCATTGCAAAAATCCATTATTAAAGTATTTTTTTTAAATAAAAATGTTCAAACATTTCCGCTAAGCGACGCCGGCGCAGGCAACTAACAACACGAACCGTCACCGCGATGAGTATTAGTTCAGGCAAATGCAGGATGCGCAACCCGTCCTTCCTCAATACGCATGTGGCATAGAAAAAAATCTGCCGTAGACATAGGATTGGATATGTCACAAGTCGTAACAGTTAACTGCAAAAGACACAAAATTAATAATGAAAAATATACTGCTTTCAAAAACTAACTAAAAAGCTTAAATAACACATTTTCCCTGTACTTGCACCGGATTCGAATGAATTTGTTTCTTAGTAGTAAGAAAATGCGTTGTTTTACGCTAGTCCGTTTTAAAGGTGGTTTAATCACCAGACCGATTTTGATGAAATTTGCACTGTACCTATTGGAATTAAAAAAGAAATCATCTCGCTATGACTTTTTGTTTTCGAGTAATCCGTGGACAAACATACATTAGGAAGCCTTTATAGATCAACATACTCAAATATTATCAAATTCCAAGAACTGCATAACACACAGCACATTGCATTTATTACCTGTTTCTTTGAAGTCGGTAAAAAGTCGCAGATCAATACAACCACATGACAAAGGCCAAAAGTCTTCAGCATGTCCCACCCTTATTGAGCAAGCGATTCGCTGAGCCATTGATCTTTGCTAGTGATAATGGGTCTTGTTAAGCAATGCCCGACGGATATTAAAATCTTCGGCCCCCTTGTTTGTTACACGCAAACATCTATAGTCATTTTTGCGTGACAGAAACATATTGCAATATCTCTTCTTGTAACGTTGCGTGACGAAATATATTGGGTGTGTCTAAATCAAAATATTACTGTCATTCATTGTGTATTATATTTTATTGGCTGTGTTATTAATTTTCCTTACACCAACATTATTTTAGTACGAAATTCTATAGCTTTCCTGTCTTTTTCAGGTTAAGATTATTGAAAGCATATCAACGAAATTAATGGAATCAGGCGTTACTTTGCGGAAATCCATTATTAACTTGCAATTTATAAAATAATTTTGCTTTAAATTTCCGCTAAGCGACGCCGGCGCAGGCAACTAACAACACAAACGGTCACAACGTTTAGTATTAGTTCAGGCAAATACAGGATGCACCACCCGCACTGATTCAGACTGCAGTCGTCCGTGCTCCGCCGAGGCGACAACTTCTCCTGAGGATGTCACGTGTAGTGGCGAAACGCGTCGAGGTTTTTTGCACGTTGTTGTTGGGTACTAATAATTGCATCAGCTGTGCCGCATGCGTATTGAAGGAGGGCAGGTTGTGCATCCTGCATTGCTGTGCTGCTTGCCTGAACTAATACTTTGCATGTGTGTATTTGCAAGTGTATATAGAAATTTAATGGAAAATATGGTTATTTTTGACATTAAATTGAGAATTTATGAAATACTGGAATATAACTTGGACTAACGAATAATAGTTGGAGCGTGGGAATTACTTTTGACTGTCTATAAAGTAATCAGTTTTGTATTTAATAATACAGACAATAGCTCCATTTCTTTATAATTATTAGGAATCAAATTAATTGTTAACAAAAATATCCTCTTCGCTAACAAAAACATAAACGGTATTCCGTTCAGGAAAACGTCCAAATTTACTGATACAAAAGCACCACGTGCCAACTTAATTCTGTCGAAGAGCCTGCCCTACAGAATTAAGTAGTTTTTCCTTGGGAAACACTACCCAGTTTGGATCTTTCCTTTTTTGGAACATAAAGAAAGAAAATAGTAGATAATTTCCCAATTTGTAGCGACGTCATACCAGCGTTGTTGATGAGTTGCGTCGACGCTGCGACGTACGATCTGTGCCGCTCCGTCGTTATACATTTAATGCAAATGACGACGTGTGATGACGCTATTTTTAAAATAGTAAATTGATGTTTTTTTATTATTTCTGTGTGTGTCAAATAAACAATAATTCATCCATTCATCACTGTCACTACAGCGTCGTGTAGCATGCCGTTCAGATTTATATGATCCGACGTCAGAGCGTCGACACACCGTATTAGCAACGCTCGTGTGGCTTTGCTAGTATATGATTTATGATTCAATCGACACATTTTACTTAAAAATTACGAATCTGATAAACGTTAGCCTAAACTCTATCGAGGTGCTCATAGCGCAGTGGTAGCAGCACTTTGGTAGTGATACCAAAGTGAAGCAACCTACGGCGCGGTTATGTCAGGATGGGTGACCATTCCGACCATATAAGTGACGTACATCACGAGCATCTTCATAAAGCATGTAAAGCCGTTGGTCCCGGCTAATGTCGGTTGATATTACTCTTTTAGCATAGTCAGAGGCCTTATGGCGGCTTGAAAACATCTGATAGCAGGGTTAGTCGCTTGCCTTGCGAACACCCCTCCACCAACCCGCACTGAGCCCGCGTGGTGGAGTACAGCTCAAACTACCTCATAGTTGAGGTAAGGCATTTGCGCAGCAGTGGGATGTTACAGGCTAATTTTACTTTTTTACTAAACTCTATGAATGGGGGCAATCTATACAGTGTGTTGTTTTGGTCAGCGACGAGCGACTCAGGGGTTGTTGTACAAACGAAAGTGATGCCAATATTTTTTTTAAATGGTAAAAGACCCACAAAATCTATTTATTATTGCGATACAGCGAGCTAGTCAAAGCTACCAACACCAGGTCGCCTTTTCGTAGCTTACTAACTACGGCGTAGCATTTCGTAAATACGCGCGAGGCTGCGAATTTCACAATTAGTTTTTATTTTTACAATGTCAAGAGGTTTTATTTTATAAAACTTGCATATAATTAAAAGTGTTTTTTTTAGAATATGCATTACTCATATTATCATCCCTGAATTGAATGTCACTGACTTAAACAACATCCTGTATAAAATTACCGGCGTTTCATTCAATGCAATGAGTGATGGAGAACTTATAATAACTTAAAACATATTTAATATCCAATTTGGCACTTATCTCTTCAATCATACTGGAATGTGGGAAAATTAAGATGAAAATTTTTCTTTTGGAATCTCCTATGCTGAGTAAAATTTTTACCAAAATATATACAGTCATCACGAATAACGCATAGGTAAAGTTATATACTTTAATGTGAACCAAGACTCTATAGAACAGGTTTTCAGCAGGTACCTAAACCTTTTTATATCTTACATTGTACCAAAATAAAGGATAGTATTTAGGCTTCCATACATAAAACTAAAACCAAAAAAAAATGGTCAAAACTTTGCGTGTCTATGGATAGGTCTTTTGTGACAATAGTAAAATGAAATGTCATCCAGGTTTCTAAAACAATATTCTCTAAAAGTCTAACGTTTGAGAGATAGATGCTTTCAAAGTGGCTAATTAGGCGTTCCTCCCCCCACCCACCCTAAGTTTTAAACTAAGCGAGAGTTAATTTTGAAAAAAAGCACGGCGAGAAACTTAACAAATACTATCAAAGAAAAAGTCTAGTTGGAAAAAGACCTAATTAGTAGTTTTTGGGATATAGAAAATTTTCAACAACACCATGAAAAACACAGTTATAATAATTGCTTTCTACAAAATGTTGTGGTATTTGGGCTAAGTGGAAGTAACTGGATCCCTATTTTATTAAAAATACGGAATCTTCAGTCCGACTCGCACTTGAACCATAAAAACACATCCACCTAAATACAACTGATAGTAACCACTAAAATAACTGATAGTAAAACATCAACACTTAAAATAAAAATAAACTGTTTAAGGTAGGGCCCGTCGTAGTACATGACAAATTAGGCAAAAAAAAGACATGCAACATAAAAAATAAACTTTAAACCTACCTGTTCGCAAACGAAACCATTTCTTTGCGGCAATAATTATGATGGAGGCTATATTTCTGCGTTGGATGGCTCTTCTGCAATTATTTTCATTCAAAGACAGAATAGATAGATATAAATGTCGTGTTTACATAAGAAATATACCTTAAATCTTCTCTGATACCATTTGCAAGGCTGTTGAACCGTATAACGCGATCATAAGAGCAACTCGAGTTTCAGCAAATGGCTTTTAACGAGCCCTTTTGATACCATTTGATTTCCTCTTCGGGGTAAGAAGACTTTCTTGGGCCCTATTTTTAAATCACTCGCGTCAATATGGCGTGTAATTTTTTGTTATGTTCGCTTTTCGAATGGAAATAATTTGGAAATTAAAGTTATTTTAAAAAGGAGACTCAATTCTACTCGCATGTCACTTCGCGTGATTTCCAAAATCGATTTTCGGGCGAAAATCAATTTAAAAAACGACATTGAAACAGCTCTTAGCATAGACACAAATACTGACAAACTAGATTTTTTCTTTTTTAAGATTCCTTTTCAACTGATGTAGTTTTAACTGATTTTCTTTAAAAAAAAATAACATTAACCATAGAACATCCCAAGCCATATTGACGCGAGTGTTTAAAAAATACGGCTCCTAGGGCCCTATTTTTTAAACACTTGCTTTAAAGATGGTGTGTAAACTTCGTATGAAAACGAATTATTTTTCAATGAGAATCACGCGAAGTATAGACGTAATTATTCACAATATTCAGTGATATTTTTCCGAATCACTTTTGAGTGGAATTATACTAATTTTCATTAGGAAATCGAACATTAATCAATGATATCACACTCCATGTTGACACGAGTGTTTAAAAAATACAACTCCTGGTCTGCTGATTTCATTTTGTAGTATCTATTGACAAAGGATGTATGGGTATTGAACGGTTTGTTAATTGTTAGAACAAACCTTGGGCCAGAACGAATAAAAGCAGTTCTTTAGCAGTGCTCATTGAAAATGGATCCTCGTTTGTTGTAATTCATGATTTGTATTACTTACGTATCATACCAAAAAAAATGAAAAAAAAACCGGCCATGTGCGAGTCGAACTCGGGTTTTCGTGACAACTTTAACTTAATAAGGATTTCACTTACTCCCACTAAGTCAAAATACCACAATATACCGTAAAACTAACTTTCATAGATACTTAGTTTTTCATAGTAATTTTTCAAAATTGACAATTGTTTTCTTCAAAAGTTAGAGGGGTGGGGGACGCCCAGTTGGAAGCGTCTATCTCCCAAATGTTAGAAACCTCGTTGTCGATTTAAAAGACCTATCCATAGACACCCCCCCCCCCCCCCCCAGCATAGGTTTGAGGAAATAAGTTTTTTTTTTTTTTTTTTTTTTTTTTTTTTTGTTTCAGTTCCATGTATGGGAGCTCCCCTGAGATGACATTTTATTTTTTTTATTTTTTGGTGTATGAGAATCGTAAAGCAGTTAACAAGATACACATATCTGCCATGTTTCGTCTGTGTAATTCTAATAGGTTCAGAATAAAGTGGCTATACGGACGTACAGACAGACTTCACGAAACTATAAGGGTTTCGAATCCTAAAAATGACCTTGTAAAGATCGAATGGTTACAAAGAATGCAGACAACTTGCAACCGGTCGCTGTGGAAAACCGTGGGGGAAGCCTATGTTCAGCTCAGCAGTGGACGTCCTTTGGCTGATAACGACGATGATATTATATTTCAAGTCCAAATATAGGTGCCATAATCAAAGTATTCACGTTTTCGCGAAACAAGACTGAAAATTACCATCACAAACACACACCGGATGTCGAATTTATCCAAAGAACACACGGAAAATTATTCACAAGTGAAATTATACCATAGAAAAGTTCCTGCTATTCGCTCTGAATGCCAAATAGGCACTGAATCAAACTAATATAAAAGTATTTCTTTGATTCAGATAGAAGTGGTCTTTCAAAAAGAAAGCCAAACTTGCAAGCGATGTGTTTGCAAGATTTTATGTGGCAGACGCACTGTAAAGTGTGTTCAAGCAAATGTATGTGTCAGCCATGCCAAATGTTTGTAGGTGGTTAATATAACTTGAAATATAGTGACTTATTTTATTATTGATTTCAATGTAATGACCATGTTACGTATAGGCTCTACCCAAAAAGCTTTTACCAATGTGATTAAAAGTTCATTAGCACTAACATATATCTATCTATCCAATCGTTTTGACTGCCAAAAGACAAATAGAGTCAATATGTATATAAATGTTGATGCATTTATCTAGATAAATTTCATTGCTTTGTTGGTCACTACAACAATTTCCTAAAATGTATAGGTTAGGTACTGTATTTTTAAGTGCTATCCTCTAAAATCGTATGTAAAAAAAAATACTACAAAAATAAATGCACTACAAAGTCTTAAATAAACTCTTGACTCTTTTAATTTAATGAAAGGACTCTATTTTAGGCGAACAATTACTTTTTGGAGTCCTAACATAAGTTCTGGCATCATAATCACTGTACTACTAAGCGTTTAGGTTAGGTTAGGTTAGGTTGGTGGTGCTCGCAAAACCTACGAGCCCAGCCAGAGGCGGGCCTGCGGAAGAATGCCCAGGGGCACACCCAGGGCGATAACCCGCAGCGCCCCCCTTATATGGCACTGGAGGACACCGACTGGTTTTTAGTGGGTATACCCGCCCGCATCGGGTGGGGGAGTCCCACATAACCCTTTGGTCTCCCCCGGGATCAAAGGGTATGCGTAAAGCATTTCCCAGTCGGAAAAAAAAAAAAAAAAAAAAGGTTAGGTTGGTGGTGGTGGTTAAAAAAAATACTACAAAAATAAATGCACTACAAAGTCTTAAATAAACTCTTGACTCTTTTAATTTAATGAAAGGACTCTATTTTAGGCGAACAATTACTTTTTGGAGTCCTAACATAAGTTCTGGCATCATAATCACTGTACTACTAAGCGTTTAGGTGTTCCACTATCAGTTCAGCTCCAAAATCAAAATGGTAGAAGCTCTCAGACGCAATGATATGTCAACAATAAGATACTAGTACAAACATACTATATTTGACTTCAAGATTTGAGTATTTACCTCGATTATATTCAAACTTCACCATTAGATTCCAATTTTGCCAATGGGACCAACTACATATATGGTAACCCACTAAGTCGGTAAAGATTTAATAATGCCCAATATTACTAGGGGCCTTATGAGGAAGCTCAAAATCACACAGAGAGCGATGGAGTTTCTCTACGAGATCGAATCAGGAATGAAGAGATACGTGGCAGAATTATAAGCTCAAGTGGCAGTGGGCAGGGCACATGGCGCGAAGAACTGATAGCCGTTGAGGCAGAAAAGTGCTAGATTGGAGACCCTTCGACCGTAGACGCAGCGTAGGATATCCACCAACAAGATGGTCAGACAACCTTGTTAAGACCGCAGACACAAACTGATTGCAAACCGTTTGTGATCTGTCGCTGTAGAAAATCTTAGGGGAGACCTATGTTTGGATAAAAATGATGATGATGATGATGATTTGATTAAAAAAGTGGTCAACAAATGACTAAGATGTAAGATAACATATATTCAAAAAACAACATACAGTCGAATTGATAACCTCCTCCTTTTTTAAGTCGGTTAAAAGGCGTCGACTAACATTTCGCAGTTCCTATGCTTCGCTTGCTTCCATAACTTATCGTTCATTGTAAATAGGTGATGAGGTGGGTTTCGCACACGTTCATCTGCATTATGAATGAATGATCAGATACTACGAGTGGAGGAAAGGTTTTTGTAATAATCAGAGTTATTTTATACATTTTTGATAGCACATCGATATCTTATGTAAAATTAAGTCCTGTTTGCAACACCTGTTTATAACTTTTTTTTGTTTTCTTAGACAGTCACAGACTTGACGTGTATGAAATGAAAACGCCCAGATAGCGTAAGACACGGGGTTCAATTCCTTATCTGTCACAGCCAAAGTTGATTTTTACAAGTAAAATTTATGTTATTAAGTTTGTATAGTGACAAAATACTATGTAAACAAGTATGTAATAATAATGGTGGTTTATTTTTTTTTAATTATAGAACTCATGAACATATGTTTCTTGTTCGTTTCGCCGTGAATACACCAACGCATTCGCATGCGGCAGCGATACCGTGGAACAATACCGACAAGGATGCAACTATAATATTTAGCTATGCTACTTTGTAGCGAAAAATAGCAAGCGATGGTATACTACCGGTTTTATAGGGCATATATGAGAGATAAAACGTATTTTTATCTAAGTATACATTATTTCATATGCTTATTACGTTACACCTAAGGGACTTCGTATCCTGAACACCCTTATATCCAACCACATCTGTTAGTAAATTATATTACTTTGTGTACTGGAATAAGCAGGAAATCCTACTGTAGTCTTTTTGTAAGCAGGAGATTACCTAGGCCTTTTTATAATAACACAGAATCTGATTTTTGGCAGTCACCACGATGATGCTGCGATGGAAACCTCGGAATCATTCACCTGTCGAACTCCAGGATCCCAAATTCAATGAGACAAATTTGTGTTTTATTGAAAGTTGTTTTTTTTAATAAGATGAAAACAATTTCAATATTTGTTTGAGATTCTAAAGATGTATGTTTTTTTAATGAAATCACGAAAACACTTTTTCCAATGCTATCTGGTTTTTGACAGATCTCAAGACTTTCATTGCAGGTTTATATTGATACTCACAACTTTTGAATTGGAATAATGATTAGAATATAAAACAAATCTGTACTTTACACAAAAAATCTCGGTATAATGGTTATCAATAGGTATAATAATAATTACATTTATTATATCATATTCTCTTTACTAAAACATTCCTATAAACACCGTCTAACTGAGAACCCCAGAAATTGTATTTTACTAGGTGCAAATTTGCCCACCTATCTTACGTATTCACTCTACGGAATCGCCAAACACCCGGATATTATATTCCCGAGGTATCCCGATTCTGCGTTATATTCGCCTGAAAATATCATTTGTCATGTTTTCTCCTTGACCCTGATAAATATTTTGCTGTATACGAATGGCTGGTAATACGGTTTTTTGTTCGGTCGCTTTTGTTTACAGTGAGTTTCTGACGTTTCTTTTTTTCTATGTGGGGTATTCTCACGACTAAAATAATGGTAGTTTCAGTTTTTTATATAGTTCTGAACAAGGCACCAAACATTTTAGGTCAAAAATTGTTTACCACTCACCCGTGAGGATGTTAGTTGGATCCTGACCCAGTACCACTGCAGTGACAAAATAACGGTGAAAGTAGGTGACATGAGAAAACCTGCAATCCTGCTGTTGTGTAAAATGGACAAAGCAATGGATAATCCTTGTTCTACCCACTACAGTTTACGTAGAGAACTTAATTCTCGAAGTTGTCAACGAGTACGCCACCAGGAACAAGAACTGGGCAAGCAGGCGAGTTTGAGTTGAAGGTAGGACCTATTGAATACCGGCAAAGGAACGCCAGGGGACAGAGGCTGGCTGACTTTCTGGAGAAGGAGGGACTCTTTGCGATTAACTCTTTCTTCCAGAAGCCGCCTCGTGTTCATATCCAAAATCCCGAGCGCTTTCAACTCATGTCAGTGGACGAAATAAACAACGGGTTAGTGGAAACTGTCCAAACGGTGGGGTCTAAGTTTTTTAGGCCTTCCCGTAAAGTCAGTCCACACTCTCGACCTTATGGTAAAACGTCGATCTATGGCATTGCAGACCTCCGTTAATGCTGAAAACTACAGGCAGCTCAACAGACAAATATGGAAGTCCCTTAGACACGACATTCGTTGCTTTAACACTAATAGTGTTAAAGAAACGATAGAGGGAAACCAAGGCTCCAAAATGTTTGCAAGGAACATGTCTATTGGGCAAAGCCTGTTGACGAAGCTCAAGACGGAGGACAGCAGTGTAGCGTCGACGAAAGCAGAGGTTTTGAGGGAGATCAAAAGGTTCTATGGGCAGCTGTACACCTCAGTTGCCAAACTCGTTGATAGCTCAGCCAGAGACTCACGAGCTATCCTGACCCGACACTACACCGAAGACATCCCGGACATCAGCCTCTACGAGATTAGGATAGCCCTGAAACAGCTCAAAAACAACAAGACACCTGACGAGGAAGGAATCACAGCAGAGTTTCTAAAGGCGGGTGGACCACCGGTACTTAAAGTCCTTTAGAGACTTTTTAATATAGTATAAACCAATAATAGACCCAACTCACTCCTAAACCATGTCTACAAGTTGTTTTCAAGGGTCATCACGAATCGTCTCGCTCGTAGGTTTGATGACATCCAGCCTCCCAAACAAGCCGGTTTCCGAAAAGGCTATAGTACCATAGACCATATTCATACGATTAGACAAATTTTACAGAAGTCAGAGGAGTATAATATGTCTCTATTCTTAGCGTTTGTGAACTTTTGAAGAAGACCTTTGATTCGATCGAAACTTGGGTGGTGCTTCAGTCTCTGGAGCGGTGCCTCATAGACTAAAGGTATATAGAGGTGTTAAAGTGCCTTAACAACAACGCCACCATGTCGGTCCGAGTACAGGAGCAAAACACGAGGGCGATTCCGCTGCGGAGAGGTGTAAGACAGGGAGATGTTATATCTCCGAAACTGTTCACAGCAGCATTGGAAAACGCCTTCAATCTTCTGGAATGGGAAGTAATCGGCATCAATGTTAATGGCGAATACATCACATATCCGATTTGCCGATGATTAAGTTGTTGTGGCAAAGACGCTGGACGATCTTGGCACTATCCTCGAAGACCTTGACCGAGTCTCGAACAAGTGGGTCTGAAAATGAACATGGAGAAGACGAAAATTATGTCGAGTTCCCTTGTTGTACCCACTCCAGTATCCATTGGGAACTCAACTCAAAAAGTTGTCGACGAGTACGTCTACCTGGGACAAGTGATCCAATTGGGTAGGTCCAACTTTGAGAGAAAAGTCAATCGACGAATCCAACTCGGCTGGGCAGCGTTCGGGAAATTACGCAAGAGTTCCTTCTCATCTCATCTACCTCAAAGTCTAAAGACGAAAGTCTTCAACCAGTGTGTTTTGCTAGTGATGACATACGGATCCGAAACATAATCTCTAACTATGGGCCTCATAAAGAAGCTCAAAATCTCACAACGAGCGATGGAGAGGGCTATGCTTGGTGTTTCTCTACGGGATCGAATCAGAAATAAGGAGATACGTAGAAGAACTAAGGCAACCGACATAGCCTTGAGAATCAGTAAGCTCAAGTGGCAATGGGCAGGGCACATAGCACGAAGAACTGATGGCCGTTGGGGCAGGAAAGTTCTAGATTGGAGACCCTTCGACCAAAGACGCAGCGTAGGACATCCACCAACAAGATGGACAGACGACCTTATAATGATCGTAGGATCAAACTGAATGCAGAACGCTAGTGATCGGTCGCTGTGGAAAGCCGTGGAGGAGGCCTATGTTCAGCAATGGAGGTCCTTTGGTTGATAATGGTGATGATGATGATCAGCATGTAAGCGTATAAGACAGTCACATTTTGCATGATATTTGAAAGATGAAACGTTTATAACACGTGTTCCTTTAACTCTCTTTAACCGGCGAAAAGCTTTTGTACTCCAACCTATCTTTGAGATTCAAATTCAGTGCTTTATGGTTGTGTTAAAAGTATTTATTGACTATCAGCACGTAAGCATATAAGACAGATACATAATGCAAGACATTGGAGAGACAAAACGTCTTAAACACGTTTATCTAACACGTTCTTTAACTGGCGAGCACCTTACGTATTCCAACTTGTATATGAGATCGAAATTTGCTTTGTAATTCAAAATTGAATGGTAAATCGTGCATTTAGGTTCCGGGCGCGAATTTCCCCTGTTGCTTACTATTGTGATGCACAAAATATGGCATCGCGGACTACCATTCCGACTTTAAACTGAATGGCGAAGACGGAAGAATCTCAATTTTCACGCGAGATAAATTTTCTTCACAATGATCCATTGCCTGTAAAAGTTTAGATCAAAATAGCTTACAAAAATGAAATATAATACGGAATAGGGGTAGAATGCAATACTAATGCATCGATTCTTTAAGGAAATGCACATAGTTATTACTAAATTAGATTTAGCGTTCTCTCTAAAATCTATTTTCATAATGGTTGTACCTGCATCAAAGTTGAACAGCGTAACTATAATGTTTACCTAATTACGTTATTTCATCATAATATTGTCGGTCTTCCGAGACTGCGCCCGCGAGTTATGAGTGAGCCCCTATCTATTCCGTCGCACCGTGTAGTTTTAAATCCTTAAACGTTCTTCGATAATAAAGCACATTTTTTAAAATTGGTTCAGTAATTCATGAGATAATCGCGTTCAAACAAATTCTTTAGCTTTATAATATTATATACAATGTGTTAATTTTACACTTGATCAAATTTTTAGGGAGTGCTCTAATGATAGTTTTGCTATGGGACCAATTGAACAACTTTTGCTATGGGACCAACTTTAAAATCGAGAAAAAAAAATCAGCTATTCTATAAAAAAAAAACTTATTTCATCATCATTAAAAGTTGTTCAAAACCGTGAGTAGAGCACTTCCTGAAAGTTTGATCTAGTGTAAAATAACACATTGTTTATTATTAGCAACATAATGCAAAATTGTAATAAAAATTGCTAATTTAACAGTAAAGCAGAGATTAATAATTGTCGAAGATGCATCTCAATACGCAACCTGTTAACTTTGATTTTATATTAGTTTTACATTAAGCTAACCAAATAATTTCATCGTTTCATTATTTCGTAACACATTTCAAAGTAGATATTCAAAATTCTCCCAAAAAATCGCGTTAGCAATCTCTTCCAGGCACATAAAGAACGTATTGCACACTCTGCTCTTACATTTGGCCGGTAGCCATATTGGTGACCTGGCTCACTATGCAAACAGGTTTAAACTTTTGTGCTTACTTTTATGCGGCTTGCAACTAGCTCTGCGGTAAAACATGCCGTGATTTTAAATTCAATGAGTTGTTGTCTTAGCTGCTGCAGACATCTTTTTTGTAAGTAACAGCTGTTTGAACTGGCGAAAGGTTCATTGTTGACTTTGGTTGTGTACTATGATGATGAAAATTTAAGTTTTATATGTTTTAACCCTTAAGAAATACGCAGACACATGCGTTACAAAACTATATTTTGATATCGTAGTCTGGTATTAGTAATAAAAAGTTCACAATCTCACTAATTTTGTTCCTAAATATCTCTCTATGGTTCCTAAATCTGAATTGGCCAACTATGTGTATCCAAACGTGTGTGATATTAAAGTCTAAATCTATATGCATAATAAGTACATACTAACAGCCTTATTCATAATAACTTAAACAGGCTTATAAACCTTTTTTTAGCTATGACTCACTAAGAAATCTTCTCAAGCCATAAATACATAAAACACCAATTTTGTCCCAGCGTTGTCTACGCGAAATGTCGAAAATTTTGCTTCAGAGTACACCCGCTGGATAAAGATTAATTCAAATTAAAAGAAGAACGACATATTATAAACTTGTTCATTACTTACCATGACCTTTATCCTCCATTAACAAACAATAAAACAAAAAAAACATGAATACCATAACAGACAAAGGTTTAAGTTGCAGTGAAAAAATATTCTTCCAATTTTCCATCCAGTTTTCATATCTCCACGCTCATGTCACCGAGTCTTGATTAAAATAAGTTTCGTTAATAAACAAGCGGAGGACAGCCAGGGTGATTAAAATGCAAGCCAAATAATTTCAACGAGTCATCAGTTTTGTTAAGTATTCCTCGGAAGACCCGCAGTCTTCTTAATGAAAACTTTGATGTTATTCTGTAAGACTTTTTACCGACTTAAAATAAAGGAGTGCAACAAAATGCAAAACTTACGTACACCAAACCGCTGGTTTGCGAGAATAGCGACGGAACTAAAAATGATAAATTTTAGGGAATGACGTTTTTAAACTTTGTGATAAATGTTTAAGTGTATATTGCCAAATTGTAATGATTTTTCGGGGATTTGACTTTACTGATTAAAGGAATATTTATCAGGGTATTTAAACACATTTAAAAAAAATAAGAATTTTAATAAAATTATACAAAAAAATCAATATCTAAAGGGGGTTTCCGACTTCAGTCTTTATTCACGAAAGAACAAATTTTAAAAATCAAGTTATGGCATTTATTTAACTTTAAAGCCTCTTAAAAATCTAAATAAAAAAGATACAACAGTGTTTAAAACTTTTGTACTTATAACAAATAAAACAAAAGTTCTATACATACAATAGAAACGTTAAATTTAGATCTATTTAACTTTGTTCTTTAAAATAAATGAAATCAAAATAAACATGAATTCTTCTAAATAAATGAAATAAATACAAAACGATTGCTTATAAATAATCAAAAAAATGCAAAACTCGAGAGATCAAATTCCAAAAAGGAAACATTTAAGTAAAATAAATATCTTATTCTACATAACATTGACGACGGTAGTTTGTAATTATATTTTTGTCTACTAAAGTCCTTTTTTCTTATTTTCTGAGATTCCGGTGCTTTTTTATAAGCAGATTTCATCATCATCATCATCAGCAGCCAAAGGACGCCCACTGCTGAATATAGGACTCCCCCACGGGTTTTCACAGCGACTGATCACTAGCGGTCTGCAACCAGTTTGATCCTGTAATCTTTATAAGGTCGTCTGTCCATCTTATTGGTGGAAGTCCTACGCTGCGTCTTTATCCAAAGGGTCTCCAGTCTAGAACTTTCCTGCCCCAACGGCCATCAATTCTTCGCGCTATGTGCCCTGTCCATTGACACTTGAGCTTTCTGATTCTCAAAGCTATGTCCGTTACCATAGTTATTCTACGTATCTCCTCATTTCTGATTCGATCCCGTAGAGAAACACCAAGCATAGCACTCTCCATCGCTAGTGGTGTGATTTTGAGCTTCTTTATGAGGCCTATAGTTAGAGACCATGTTTCGGATCCGTATGTCATCACTGGTAACACACATTGGTTAAAGACTTTCGTCTTTAGATACTGAGGTAGATGAGATGAGAAGACACTCTTGTATAATTTTCCGAATGGATTCGTCGATTGACCTATTTCTCGAAGTTGCACCTACCCAATTCGATTACTTGTCCCAGGTAGACGTACTCGTCGACAACTTCGAGAGTTCAGTTCCCAATGGATACTGGAGTGGGTACAACAAAGGAGCTCGACATAATTTTTGTCTTCTCCATGTTCATTTTAAAATCCACTTTTTTAAAACCAGCAGCACGGAATTAAAGAGTCTCTAAAGGCTTTAAGTACCGGTGTTCCACCCGCCTTCAGAAGCTCTGCTGTGATTCCGTCCTCGCCAGGTGCCTTGTTGTTTTTGAGCTATTTAAGGGCCATCCTCATCTCGTAGAGGCTGATGTCCGGAATGTCTTCGGTGTAGTGTCGTGTCAGGATAGCTCGTGGGTCTCTGGCCGAGCAATAAACGAGCTATCAACAAGTAATTTAACGTAAATAATTAATTATCAATAAATGAGATATGAATAAATAACTCAATATTTCTATCCCTTAATTGCTTGAACACAGACTTATTTCGTAATAAGTAATAACAGTATGCGCATATTTTTCAAAAACAACGTCGTTTCTTATTTACGACGCAATGAAATCTGTTTATTTTTTCGAGAATATAGACTTAAGCTAGATAAAGTCAGAGGAAAATACGATATTATAGGAAATGGACCATATTCACTCTAGAATACAGACGTAAAAGAAAATAACACATAAAAAGACACTCACCTTTATCAAAAACAACGACTAATTAAAAAAAATGTCACTTTTCTTGAACAAAAAATCAGCATATTGCAATCCAACTCTAAATACGTCGGTATTCATGAGAATCAAACGTTCGTTTACTTTGTTGTCCTCGGTTCAACTGAGAAGAGTCAGTATTTAAGATTTACGCTCGAGTGTTTTGTCCCAAATGAATAATGACGCTGTCTCTTTCTAACGAACCCTGGCTCGAAATCTGCGTTCCGTCTCTGTTCACGATAAAATATCACAGGTTTAGGATCGTATGGCATATTTAACTTAATTCGTCAAAATTTTGAATTATGTCCATATTCTCGAACACCAGCGAAACGTCTACGCACATGAGGCACCGACTCCAAAAGAATTCGTTTCACAATAGAAGACACATATATATTTTTGAGTTTTTTATTCAGTTTTTTGAATTCGGTTTAATTTTTAAAATTAAGATTTTAGAATAATAATGCGGGGCTCAACACCCCATCGACCAGGTTTTTCAAAAGCTACCGGAATATAGTCGTACATCGAACACATATTCATCATATTATTAACACGTATTTCCTAAGCTTTAACTACGTCGGTTAGCCCAGTATTTCCAGAAACGTGTAGTATCAATTACAACTCGCTAGCAAGTTTATCGATTTTTGCGGTGAAAGAAGTTAGAAAGTTACACATTGTCACACTCAGATGTATAAAAGTAAATTAGATAAAAGTGGAGAAAGATTTTCTTAATTCTTAAGTGAATTAGAAGTTGGTTATGTATTTGGGGTCATTACTGACTTTAATACTTATTGTGATTATTTGCGCAGACTCAGAAAATAAACTTTCTCTCTAGTGGTCAATTTTAGTAAATAGTTAATTTTACTTCAGTTCTAGAACAATGTATAATATTCTTAATGTTTTATTTGTTAGTTAATAGCTTTTGCGTTCTAGAAACAGGCCTTCTTGTAAATACTATATCAAATATCAAAGTTTAAAGTATTGTGGTTAAACCGGGCACTGAGAACTTTGGACTGCTAGTTAGAACCGAAATTTTGATCGGATACCTAATTGAGGAGTCTCAAATATCCAATTGGCTAGGATTGGTGTGTAGATGTGTTTATGTTTACTTAACCACATATAGTACCTCATCCATATCTTGACCAATGGCCTTAATATCAGACGGCATAAAATAGTCGTGTAGATTGAAAAATATGATGATTGATTTTCATAAAATAATTAACAATAATAACTACGCCATATTGACGCTAGTGACGCCAAAATGAAAGTGTATTTGTTTTTCTTAAATATAAGTTTAACTAGAAGTATGCACTTGTTATTAAATATAAATCAAAAACTACTAGACCGATTTTGATTAAACTTATACTGTACCCTAAGTTGAACTATACCTGAATGAACTAAAGAATTATCTCGCTATGACTTGAAAATGTACTTACAAAATTATGCACACGTGTGTGGAAGCCTTAAGATCAACATACTCAAATATTATAAAATACAAACAATTCACTCACACACATCTGGGGGCACGGCAGTGCCCCCACCAAGTCGAGCAAAAAAGCGTCACGGTCGTACTATCCTTTTCTCGAAGCAATTCAGCCCATTTTGGACCCCCTGTAACTTCGTTATGGATAAAACTAGAAGACTGAAATTTTCAGTAACCATGCAGCATTGTAAAGACACGGTTTATTTTAAATTTCATTCAATTTGGACCAGTATTTTAAGAATTATAACGGGTCAAATTTCTTAATTTTGTCACTCACTGACTCACCGATCATCAAAATTCTAAGGCACTTCTAGCAGACCTAAAAGCTTCAAATTTAGAATATAAGTAGTGTTTGGTGTATGAATCAAGGAAAAACTAAAAAATCTAGAAAAGACCGCAATGAAAATTAAGCCCATACAGCCAAGTCTTCAGTTAAATTTTTCAATATTAATGTTTTACGGCAGTTATTATTATTGCGTGCGAAGCCGCGGGTTTAAGCTAGTCCCATATAAATATAGGCGCATTGTAGTGCCCCTGCCAAATCGAGCAAAAAATGGGTATTCCCGTCATGAAAACACGTGTAAATTAAATTATTTAATGCAAAAACGTACCTACGTGCGTATTCGTACTTATTACGAGTGCGTAAGGTTGTAAATTAATTATTATACCACGCGCTGCGATGCTAGCGAGTGAGCGCGGGCCGTTACTTTGCGCTGCGCTGCGCGGTGCCAGCGTGAGGGCGCGGGGTGGGGACAGTGGCGGGGCGCGCGGAAAGGTGAATGTCGCCGAGGGAGCTGTCGCGGTGCTAGCGCGAGGCGAAAAGTTCATAAGTCAGAGAGAGGACTTTAAGAAAATTCGTTGCAGGTAGATATACATATAATATACAATAAGTAGAAGGTACCGAAAAGGAAAAAGTAGAACTGTCTACAAAATACAAAAAGAAATGAGATCCCATCAAAAACAATACTTGTCAAAAAAACCAAGTCTCGCAACTCAGTTGTTCTGCGGTAAAAAGTTGTGAGATCCATGTAATACCAAGTCTGTTATTAATTTATTCAGTCTCTACTTAAGCGACTTTCTGTCTTAATACGTCCAGTCTCTAGGACCACGATCGTCGTCCATAACAATTGAAAATCAATTGTGTCTGGAATCTCCGTACTCGAAGCATTAAGTTGTTACGTAATAATTAACAGCATCTTAAAGTGACGCATATCAATATTAAAATTCTTTAATGTTTTATATAAATATATTGAGACTTGGTCATCGCACTAAATAATTGAATTTACATGTGTTTTCAGGCGATTGAATTTACACGTGTTTTCAGGCGATGGCCAAGTCTCAATATATAAACATAAAACATTAAAGAATTTTAATATTGATATGCGTCACTATAAGATGCTGTTAATTATTAAGTAACGACTCAATGCTTCGAGTACGGAGATTCCAGACACAATTGATTTTCAATTGTTATGGACCACGATCGTGGTCTTAGAGACTGGACGTATTAAGACAGAAAGACGCTTAAGTAGAGACTGAATAAATTAATAACCGACTTGGTATTACATGGATCTCACAACTTTTTACCGCAGAACAACTGAGTTGCGAGACTTGGTTTTTTTGACAAGTATTGTTTTTGATGGGATTAAATTTATAACTTCCTTTTTGAAGTCGGAAAAAATAGGGCTCGTGGCAGTTCATGAAATTAGCGCGTTAAAACAATAAAGAAACTTTTCAGCTTCATAATTTTGGTATACCGAGAGCTCGACATGTTTTTACAATTTCAGTCCAGATCCTCTCAAAGGCTTTGAAAAGAATCGATCAATATGAATACTCAGCATGACACCCACATTCATTCGAATATATTTCCTATTTGATTGATATGTCAGCTAGGCTATTCATGATATTTGCGGCTTTAGCATAGGTAATCTTATTTTTGTATGTATTTTTTATTCAATAGAGTGATATGAAATCTATATTGGTATAGGATATTTACTCTACTATGTTAAGTCAACAAATTTTACTACAAATATATAATTAATTCTCTACCTATTTTATAAGCTGAGCATTTTGGTAATAAACGCCGTTATTAACATAGCCGATCAGATAATGCTATTTTGATGTTATCAATTCAAACCCAAAATGTATGGAAGGAATGACAAAATTCCTGACTTTAACTTCAAACCTGTTGTTTTGTTATCGGGCTTACCGTATGGGTCTATTGTGCGATACTTTTTTCTAAACTAAGTAGGATAGTGATCGTTATGTTTATCACACTGTAGCTGTTAATTCTGGAGCGAGAATCTTACCTTTTCGTGACACAGTCTTGACTTGACTTTATTTTTTATTTATTTATACTTTATTGCACACGCAAAAATGTACAAAAGGTTGACTTAACGCCATATGGCATTCTCTACCAGTCATACCTGTGGGCTAAGCAGAAATGATTGTGGGCGGTGCGACAGACAAAAAAAAATGAGTTGCTATTTTAAGAAAAAAAGGAAAAGACTAGCACGGAAGGTAATCAATTACTTTATCTGGGTACCGAGAAATAAATACTTTAAGCTTATATCGATTATACTTACTCAATCAATACTAATTTTTATAAAGAGAATAAATGAAGTGTGTATCGTAGACGTTACTGTCTGTACCAGTATTTAATCGGAAATAAATGATTTGAAAATTAACAATTAATAAAAATTAACTTGTTTTAATTGAAAACATCAGAATATCATACTTTGAGAAGCTAAATTATACTACACCAACGCATTCGCATGCGGCAGCGATACGACTGAACTATACCGCCCCTGTCGGTTTCAATGCATCCTAACGCATCTATCACATTTAGTATCTTAAAGTGAGACAAAACATAATATGGGAATTCCGCAAGCCGCATGCGAATGCATTCATGTACTAACGCGGTATACAATCTCAGATCAAAATGACGAAGCAAAACACACCAAAAAACCATTTGGTACGGACCATTTTCTGGCCTGCGTCTATTTACGAAATCCAATATTTTCCAGCAGAGATATACAGAAATATTTCTGAAGCGAGAGGTCATTGTCAATAATGAGGCCAGCAATTTCACGCGCGACCTCTACCGGCGTATCTTACGAGCCAGCCGCTTATAGGGAGTAGACGGGAGACTTTGTGTTAAGTGACTAAAAGAAACAATTATGCTTTTAGACAATAAATTGAATCAGCCGTTGCATTTCAATTCATTATTAAAGTATATTTTATTTTAAAAAAATGTTCAAACATTTCCGCTAAGCGACGCCAGCGCAGGCAACTAACAACACAAACCGTCACCGTGATGAGTATTAGTTCAGGTAAATGCAGGATGCGCAACCCGTCCTTCCTCAATACGCATGTGGCACAGAAAAAATCTGCCGTAGACATAGAATTGGGTATGTCCTAAGTTGGAACAGTTAATTGCAAATGTCACAAAATGAATATTAAAAATACACTGATTTCAAAAACTAACTACAAAGATTAAAATAACACATTTTCATTGTAGTTGCAACGAATGCAAATAGGTTTGTTTCTCAGTAGAGGAAAAATGCGTTGTTTTACGCTTATTAGTCCGTTTTAAAGGTGGTTTAATCACCAGACCGATTTTGATGAAATGTACACTTTACCTAATGGAACTACCTATAGTAGTTTATGAAACTGGTACATAATGAGAGGTATTATACACGAGTGTGAGTTTAAAAAACGAGCAAAGCGAGTTTTTAAAAGTATCACACGAGTGTATAATACCTAGTTATGTGCAGTTTCATACACTACTTTATCTACTCTCATTGAACACGAACATATCAAATAAAAGATAAAGATTCCCATGCTAAAAAGTCTTGATAACATTTATCGTATAATTTTCTAGACTTTACTGGTAGTAGATTAAGACAGACTGCTGTCGCAGTCTCTAAAATGTCGGGCGGCGTCAAATTTTCTGCATTTTCACTATCAGACATTTTAATAAACACTAATAATTATCTACCGAAACACAAACGTACTATGACGCCAAAATTCCCGTTATCACCGCGCATGCGCCAAAGCGCGCGCAGCCACAGATAAAAAATTAAATAGATGTATCTATGATCTGTAATCTGTATCGTAATGAAAAAAAAAATATTATAACATTATTTTGTTAGAGAAATAGTGTCATAATTATTTTTTTTAATTTCATTTCGATATATTATTTATAAAGTACGTCTATATAAACTCGTTTTGAGTTTTGTATTTTGAATTTAACGATATGAGAGTAGATAAAAAATAAATCATCTCGCTATGACTTTTTGTTTTCTAGTAATCCGTGCACAAACATACATAAGAAAGCCTTTATAGATTAAACAAACTCAAATATTATCAAATTCTAACAACTGCATAACACACAACACATTGCATTTATTACCTGTTTTTTTTGAAGTCGGTAAAAAGTCGCAGATCAACACAGCCACATGACAAAGGCCAAAAGTCTTCAGCATGTCCCACCCTTATTGAGCAAGCGATTCGCTGAGCCATTGATCTTTGCTAGTGATAATGGGTCTTGTTAAGCGATGCCCGACGGATATTAAAATCTTCGGCCCCTTGTTTGTTATACGCTAACATCGATAGTCGTTTTTGCGTGACAGAAACATATTGCAATATCTCTTCTTGTAACGTTGTGTAACGAAATATATTGGGTGTGCCTAAATCAAAATATTGCTATCATATTCATTGTCTTTTATGCTATATTGGGTGTGTTGTTGCTTTACTTACATCAACATTATTTAAGTACGACATTATATTACATTCGTTTTTTTTTCATGTTAAGATTATTGAAATCATTTCAATGCAATTAATGAAATCAGGCGTTATTTTGCGGAAATCCATTATTAAGTTAAAATTTATAAAATAATTTTGCTTTAAATTTCCGCTAAGCGACGCCGGCGCAGGCAGCTAACAACACAAACCGTCACCACGTTTAGTATTAGTTCCAGCAATGCAGGATTCATTGCAATTTTTTTACTACTAATTTTCCATGTATGTATTTGCAAGTGTGCATAGAAATTTAATGGAAAATACAATTATTTTTGACATTAAATTGAGAATTTATGAAATACTGGAATATAAGACGACCCGTCTCGTGTAGTGGTCGAGAAATCGCCTACTACGCAGCGGGTGCGGGTTCGATCCCCGCACAATCAAACATTTGTGTGCATGAACATGTCTGTTTGTATTAGTCTGGGTGTTTTCTATGTATATCATGTATGTATTTACAAAAAAAAGTATTTAAGTATTATATCCGTTGTCTGGCACCCATAACACAAGCTTTGAGTAGCTTACTTTGAGACTAGATGGCGATGTGTGGGAATGTCCAAAGGAAAGGATTAATAACTTGGACTAACGAATAATAGTTGGAGCGCAGGAATTACTTTTGACTGTCTGTAAAGTAATCAGTTTACAAAAATATCCTCTACCCTAACAAAAACATAAACGAAATTCCGTTCAGGAAAACGTCCAAATTTACTGATACAAAAGCACCACGTGCCAACTTAATTCTGTCGAAGTGCCTGCCCTACAGAATTAAGTAGTTTTTCCTTGGAAAACATTACCCAGTTTGGATCTTTCCTTTTTTGGAACATAAAGAAATAAAACAGTAGATAATTTCTCATTTTGTAGCGACGCCATACAAGCTTTGTTGATTCAATCATACATAAAACTAAAACAAAAAAAATGTTCAAAACTATGCGTGTCTATGGTAAGGTCTTTTGTGACAATTGTAAAATGGAATGACATCCAGGTTTCTAAAACAATTTTATCTAAAAGTCAAACTTTTGAGCGATAGATGCTTTTAAAGTAGTTAAATGGGCGTCCCTCTCCCCACCCCCCTCTAACTTTTAAACTAAGCGAGGGTAAATTTTGAAACGAAATACATGATCTAATTTTTAACAAATAATTTCAACGAGTTCAAGTCTCGTCTGAACGAAATCCAATTAGTAGTTTTTGAGATATAGCATATTTTGGACAACACTATGAAAAACACAGTTATAATAATTGCTGTCAATAAAATATTGCGGTATCTGGGCTAAGTGGAAGTAAGTGGAACCCCTCATTTATGAAAAGTACGGAATCTTAGTCCAACTCGCACTTGGTCGGTTTTTTTCACTTCAACGTTCACCCATCAAAACACATTCACCTATCAAAATAACTGATACTAAAACATCTGAAATAAAAATAAACTGTTTAAGGTAGGGCCCGTCGTAGTACATGACAAATCAGGCAAAAGTCTAAACTACAGCCAACTACAGACAGCCAAAATCTATACATTCTTAACTTTGCCGGATATATATCCATTTTGATATTCTAAAGTCAAGAAAAAAATAAGACATGCAACATAAAGAATAAACTTATTAAACCTACCTGCGGGCGAAGTCTGATGCATAATTTTTGACATTTCGCGTCGACAATTTCAATTTTATGATTTTCTAATTCATCAAATATCATTTTAACTTACGTAGCTATATCATTAATAAATCTTGAAAAATATTTGTAGTTTTTTAAGCATCATTTAAAAATTCTTCTCAATCAATAAATACACGAAAACACCAATTTTGTCTCAGCATTTTTCGAGCGCCACCTGGTGGTTTTACACGGAACCATGTCGAGACTTCCGACACTGTTCGCAAATGGAACCATATCTTTGAGGCAAGAATTATGATGGAGGCTACATTTCTGCCTTGTATAGCTCTTCTAAAGTTATTCTCATTCAAAGACAGAATAGATAGAAATGTATGTTTTGTTTACATAAGAAATATACATAAACTCTTCTCTGATACCATTTGCAAGACTGTTGAGCCGTATAACGCGATCATAAGAGCAACTCGAGTTTCAGCAAATGGCTTTTAATGAGCCCCTTTGATACCATTTGATTTCCTCTTACCCCGAAGAGTAACAAGACTTTCTTGGGCCCTATTTTTAAATCACTCGCGTCAATATGGCGTGTAGTTATTTGTTATATTCGTTTCGAACGAAAATAAATTTGGAAATTACAGTCATTTAAATAAAGGCAACTCAATATTGTAACTACTCGCATGTCACTTAGCGTGATTTTCAAAATTAATTTTCGGGCGAAATTCAATTTAAAAAATGACAATAAAACAGCTCTTAGCATAGACACAAGTACTGTCAAACTAGATTTTTCTTTTTTAAGATCATTACCTTTTCATCTGATGTAGTTTTAACTGATTTTCTTTAAAAAAAATAACATTAATCAAAGAATATCCTAAGCCATATTGACGCGAGTGTTTAAAAAATACGGCTCCTAGGGCCTATAATCTATTTTTTAATCACTTGCTTTAAATATGGTGTGTAAACTTCGTATGAAAACGAATTCTTTTTCAATGAGAACCACGCGAAATATAGACGTAATTATTCACAATATTCAGTGATATTTTTGCGAATCTTTTTTGAGTGGAATTATACTAATTTTCATTAGAAAATCGAACATTAATCAACGATATCACACTCCATGTTGACACGAGTGTTTAAAAAATACAACTCCTGGTCTGCTGATTTCATTTTGTAGTATCTATTGACAAAGGATGTATGGGTATTGAACGGTTTGTTTATTGTTAGAACAAACCTTGGGCCAGAACAAATAAAAGCAGTTCATTAGCATTGCTCATTGAAAATGGATCCTCGTTTGTTGTAATTCATGATTTGTATTACTTACGTATCATACCAAAAAAAAATGAAGAAAAAAAACCGGCCATGTGCGAGTGGAACTCGGGCACTGAGGGTTTTCGTGACAACTTTAACTTAATAAGGATTTCACTTAAGTACTCTCACTTAGTCAAAATACCACAATATACCGCAAAAATAACTTTCAAAGATACTTACTTACTTAGTTTTTCATAGTATTTGTATGAAGGACAAAGCGCGGTGGTATATGTGCGGTTGTTGAAAATATGCTATAACTCTAAAACTACTAGTTCGATCTCGTTCAAACCAATTTTCGTTAAAGGAAAGCACTATTTCCTACATTTTTTCAAAATTGACAATTGTTTCTTTCAAAAGTTAGAGGGATGGGGGGACGCCCAGTTGGAAGCGTCTATCTCCCAAATGTTAGAAACCTTGATGTCGGTTTAAAAGACCTATCCATAGACACCCCACATGCATAGGTTTGAGGAAATAAGTTTTTGGTTTCAGTTCCATGTATGGGAGCCGTTCTCAGATGACATATTTTTATTTATTTTATGTTGTATGAAAATCGTAAAGCAGTTAACAAGATACACATATCTGCCATGTTTCGTCTGTGTAATGCTGATAGGTTCAGAATAAAGTGGCTGTGACATACGGACGTACAGACAGACTTCACGAAACTATAAGGGTTTCGAATCCTAAAAATGACCTTGTAAAGATCGAATGGTTACAAAGAATGCAGACAACTTGCAACCGGTCACTGTGGAAAACGGTGCGGGAGGCCTATGTTCAGCTCAGCAGTGGACGTCCTTTGGCTGATAACGACGATGATATTATATTTCAAGTCCAAATATAGGTGTTATAATCAAAGTATTCACGTTTTCACGAAACAAGACTGAAAATTACCATCACAAACACACACCGGATGTCGAATTTATCCAAAGAACGCACGGAAAATTATTCACAAGTGAAATTATACCATAGAAAAGTTCCTGCTATTCGCTCTGAATGCCAAATAGGCAGTGAATCAAACTAATATGGAAGTATTTCTTTGATTCAGATAGAAGTGGTCTGTCAAAAAGAAAGCCAAACTTGCAAGCGATGTGTTTGCAAGATTTTATGTGGCAGACGCACTGTAAAGTGTGTCTAAGCAAATGTATGTGTCAGCCATGCCAAATGTTTGTAGGTGGTTAATATAACTTGAAATATAGTGACTTATTTTATTATTGATTTCAATGTAATGACCATGTTACGTATAGGCTCTACCCAAAAAGCTTTCACCAATGTGATTAAAAGTTCATTAGCACTAACATATATCTATCTATCCAATCGTTTTGACTGCCAAAAGACAAATAGAGTCAATATGTATATAAATGTTGATGCATTTATCTAGACAAATTTCATTGCTTTGTTGGTCCCTACAACAATTTCCTAAAATGTATAGGTTAGGTACTGTATTTTTAAGTGCTATCCTCTAAAATCGTATGTGAAAAAAAATACTACAAAAATAAATGCACTACAAAGTCTTAAATAAACTCTTGACTCTTTTAATTTAATGAAAGGACTCTATTTCTCCTAGTCCTCACATAAGTTCTGGTTCACGTTTAGGTGTTCCACCATCAGTTCAGCTCCAAAATCAAAATAGTAGAAGCTCACATACGCAATGATATGTCAACAATAAGATACTAGTACAAAAAATATTATATTTGACTTCAAGATTTGAGTATTTACCTCAATTATATTAAAACTTCATCATTAGATCCCAATTTTGCCAATGGGACCAACTACATATATGGTAACCCTCTAAGTCGGTAAAAAAAAATAATGCCCAATATTAATAGGGGCCTTATAAGGCAGTTCAAAATCAAATCAGAGAGCGATGGAGTTTCTCTACGAGATCGAATCAGGAATGAAGAAATACGTGGCAGAACTATAAGCTCAAGTGGCAGTAGGCAGGGCACATGGCGCGAAAAACTGATAGCCGTTGAGGCAGAAAAGTGCTAGATTGGAGACCCTTCGACAGTAGACGCAGAGTAGGATGTCCACCAACAAGATGGTCAGACGACCTTGTTAAGACCGCAGACACAAACTGGTTGCAAACCGTTTGTGATCGGACGCTGTGGAAAATCTTAGGGGAGACCTTTGTTTGGATAAAAATGATAATGATGATGATTTGATTAAAAAAGTGGTATACTAATGACTGAGATGTAAGGTAACATATATACAAAAAACAACATACAGTTGAATTGATAACCTCCTCCTTTTTTAAGTCGGTTAAAAGGCGTCGACTGACATTTCGCAGTTCCTATGCTTCGCTTCCTTCCATAACTTATCGTTCATTGTAAATAGGTGATGAGGTGGGTTTCGCACACGTTCATCTGCATTATGAATGAATGATCAGATACGAGTGGAGGAGAAAAGATTTTTGTAATAATCAGAGTTATTTTATACATTTTTGATAACACATCGATATCTTATGTAAAATAAAGTCCTGTTTGCAACACCTGTTTATAACTTTTTTTTGTTTTCTTAGACAGTCACAGACTTGACGTGTATGAAATGAAAACGCCCAGATAGCGTAAGACACGGGGTTCAATTCCTTATCTGTCACAGCCAAAGTTGATTTTTACAAGTAAAATTTATGTTATTAAGTTTGTATAGTGACAAAATACTATGTAAACAAGTATGTAATAATAATGGTGGTTTATTTTTTTAAAATTATAGAACTCATGAACATATGTTTCTTGTTCGTTTCGCCGTGAATACACCAACGCATTCGCATGCGGCAGCGTACCGTGGAACAATACCGACAAGGATGCAACTATAATATTTAGCTACTAGCGGTCCCCCGCGACTTCGTCCGCGCGTTTTGAGTTTGCTCCCTCCCCTCCCGTCGCAGCGTGATGTTTTATATCCTAAAGCCTTTCTCAATAAATAAGCTATCTAACACAGAAATATTTTTTCAAATCGGTTCAGCAGTTCCTGAGATAAGCGCGTTAGAACCAACAAACTCTTCAGCTTTATAATATAATTAGCGCAAGCGCACGTTGTACTTAAGCTGCGAACATTATTTTGGTGCGGAGTTATGTTAAAACTGTGATAGCTCCTAAGATATTTAATGGAATCAAATGATATAAAGGGCAACTTTGTTTTAAATGAAATGCTCGTAATGATTAATGTATTTATTTAGATAAGAATAAATACCTGTGTGTATAATACACCTCAAAAAATGATGCATTATTTTTTTACAAATTATGATCATAAAAAAGGTTGTAGTAAGTCAACCATAAAAGATAGACTTATGCTGTTGCGGACTTTATTATAGAACTCTCAATACTGAACAATCTTGTCATACATGATTTTTGTTTAACTTTAGCGGTTTCCGCAGCGTACGCAGCGGAAGCTCTCAAAAGGAATATCTTTCTCCCGTTTTCGCAACATTTTTCATTGCTGCTGTGGTCTTGTAAGTCGTATCTTTATGTTATATAGCTTAAAGCCTTCCTCGATAAATGGACTATCTAACATAAAAATATTTTTTTAAATCGGGCCAGTAGTTTCTGAGATTAGCGCGTTCAAACAAACAAACAAACTCTTCAGCTTTATAATATTAGTATAGACTAGCGGTCCCCCGCGACTTCGTCCGCGCGTTTTGAGTTTGCTCCCTCCCCTCCCGTCGCAGCGTCATGTTTTATATCCTAAAGCCTTTTTCGATTAATAAGCTATCCAACACAATAATATTTTTTCAAATCGGTCCAGCAGTTCCTGAGATAAGCGCGTTCAAACAAACAAACTCTTCAGCTTTATAATATATTAGCGCAAGCGCACGTTGTACTTAAGCTGTGAACATTATTTTGGTGCGGAGTTATGTTAAAACTGTGATAGCTCCTAAGATATTTATTGAAATCAAATGATATAAAGAGCAACTTGGTTCTAAATGAAATGCTCGTGATGAAGAATGTATTTATTTTGATAACAATAAATACCTGTGTGTATAATACACCTCTTAAAATAATGCATTATTTTTTTACAAATTTATAAACATAAAAAAGGTTGTAGTAAGTCAACCATAAAAGATAGATATATGCTGTCGCGGACTTTATTATAGAACTCTAAATGCTGAACAATCCTCTCATACATGATTTTTGTGTAGCTTAAGCGGTTTCCGCAGCGTATGCAGCGGAAGCTCTGAAAAGGAATATCTTTCTCCCGTTTTCGCAACATTTTTCATTGCTGCTGTGGTCTTATGAGTTGTATCTTTATGTTATATAGCCTAAAGCCTTCCTCGATAAATGGACTATCCAATGTAAAAATAATTTTTCAAATCGGGCCAGTAGTTTTTGAGATTAGCGCGTTCAAACAAACAAACAAACAAACAAACAAACAAACAAACAAACAAACTCTTCAGCTTTATAATACTATATTTAGCTATGCTACTTTGTAGCGAAAAATAGCAAGCGATGGTATACTACCGGTTTTATAGGGCATATATGAGAGATAAAACGTATTTTTATCTAAGTAAACATTATTTCATATGCTTATTACGTTACACCTAAGGGACTTCGTATCCTGAACACCCTTATATCCAACCACATCTGTTCTAGATATTCTCCGGTTAGTAAATTATATTAGTTTGTGTACTGGAATAAGCAGGAAATCTTACTGTAGTCTTTTGTAAGCAGGATATTACCTAGGCCTTTTTTTTAATAACACAGAATCTGATTTTTGGCAGTCACCACGATGATGCTGCGATGGAAACCTCGGAATCATTCACCCGTCGGACTCCAGGAGCCCAAATTCAATGAGACAAATTTGTGTTTTATTGATAGTTGTTTTTTTTTAATAATATGAAAACAATTTCAGTATTTGTTTGAGATTCTAAAGATGTAGGTTTTTTTAATGAAATCACGAAAACACTTTTCCAATGCTATTTGTTTTTTGACAGATCTAAAGACTTTCACTGCAGGTTTATATTGATACTTACAACTTTTGATTTGGAATTATGATCAGAATATGAAACAAGTCTGTACTTTACAAAAAAATCTTGGTAAAATGGTCATCAATAGACATAATAATCTTAACATTTATTACATCATAATTTCTTGCAAAAACAATCCTATAAACACCGTCTAACTGAGAACCCCAGAAATTGTATCTTACTAGGTGCAAATTTGCCCACCCATCTTACGTATTCACTCTACGGAATCGCCAATCACCCGAATATTATATTCCCGAGGTATCCTGATTCTGCGATATATTCGCCTGAAAATATCATTTCTCATGTTTTCGCCTTGACCCTGATAAATATTTTGCGGTATACGAATGGCTGGTAATACGGTTTTTTGTTCGGTCGCTTCTGTAATGATGGCCGTTTCCGAATACAGTTAATTTCTGACGTTTCTTTTTTTCTATGTGGGGTATTCTCACGACTACAGTAATGGTAGTTTCAGTTTTTTTATGTAGTTTTGAACGAGGCACCGAACATTTTAGGTCAAAAATGTTTACTACTCACCCGTGAGGATGTTAGTTCGATCCTGACCCAGTACCACTGTAGTAACAAAATAACAGTGAAAGAAGATGACATGAGAAAACCTGCAATCCTGCTGTTGTGTTAAATAGACAAGGCGATGGATAATCCTTGTTGTACCCACTCCAGTATCCGTAGGGAACTTCATTCTCGAAGTTGTCAACGAGTACGCCACCTGGAACAAGTAATCCAACTGGATTACTTGTGGTAGGTTGTAGGTAGGTCTAACTTTGAGAAAGAGGACAATTCCAAACCAACTCGACCAGGCAGCGTGCGGAAAGACGAGACGAAAGACTTCAACCAGTGTATGTTAGCAGTGATTACATAAAGTTCCAAAACATGGTCTCAAGCTCAAAATAACACAACAAGCAATGAAAAGCTCTAGGTCTCGGATCAAATAAACGATCAAATCAGAAATGAGGAGAAATGTACGAAAACTACGGTAGTGGACATAGCCCTGAGAATTAGGAAGCTCCGTTGGCAATAAGCAGGGCACATATCGCGAATAACTGATGAATGCTATTCCACATACTAACTTCCACATTTTGGTCTAATAAAAAGGAAACCACCTTTAAAGACACAAACTCCCTTACACCTCGCGTCATCATTTGTTTGTTGTTCATTTTTATAACTATGTAACCTGACACGCAACAAAAAGTGACAGGCATTTCAATGAAAATTGCTTGCACAGACTCGAAAATACATTATGAGAATGGACCTGCTGATTTTGGTTGCGTGTCAGGTCAGCCCCCTTACTCTGGACACAAAACCCGATCCAATGAATATAGCCATCCGTGTCACACGCGTACACGGCCTGGTATGAGTGTCAGGGATGGGTATATTCATTGGATCGGGTTTTATGTCCAGAGTAAGGCCTCAGGTCTTTCGTGAAGGTCGAAGTCAATTGTTTATGTTTAATTAGTTATGTTGCATAGAAATCGGAATTTCGGTTCTTGAGAACTTTAGTCTGCGAATAATTGTTCTTAGAATCATAGGTACTTGTAAGCTTGGCACGTGAATATGTTTATCTAACGGTCGCAGTGAACACTTTTTCTTCCCGGTTCATGTATAAATAGTCCTCATAATTTAAATATTTATTATCCTATTCGGGGTAGGTGACAAATCTAACGAAATAAAAATCATGAAAATCGGTCCTCACGTTCTCGAGTCATAAGTGGTGTAACTAAAACGACTTTTTTCTTTGCATTATGGAAGTAGGAAAAGGAGAAAGTAGAAGAAGATTTTTTTTCTTCAGTTGTGTAGTTGTGTAGTGTGCAGAAAATTATCCGTCGAGTCGTACGAATGACCTAGCCAAATTTTTGGAGTCATTATTTAAAAGTGGACTGAAATGTGTGATGAATAATTTAGACATTTCTTAGTAAATAATAAAAATTCATTATCTTTAATGCTTTGAAGATGTACCGAGACCAGGTAAATCATTGATAAGCCAATTAATAACGATGATATTTTCTGAAATGGAAATTATGCAATAAAAAGTAAAAAAAACGCATTTGTTTTATTTCAAGTAAAAAAAAAAAAACTATTTTAGAGTCGGTGTATGATGTCAAGCTTACACCAAAGTTTACACACATCATGCACCGACTCTAAAGAACTCCTGATTTGTTGCTCGTAAATAGAAGACGAATGAATTATTTTTCCTGTTTTGTAATGTTTTGAAGGTGGTTAAATTTTTCATTATTTTGTTATATGTAAATATTATCTTATCATTAATATTTGATATTGTAGCTTCGTACATGAGTTTGGGAGCGCTAATTCCGAAGCCGTCAGTCATTGTCACAATAATAGTGATATAGGAAGGGTCCTATGTAAAGGGATACATACTGCGACTTTTAGCAGCGATGAAGTCGGGATGCTATCGCGCGTTAGAATCGATGCAGTCGCAGTGCTTACGCACGTTAGCATCGATACTGTAGCGATGCAGAAGCTTAAAATTGTTAAATTAAGTACCTACTGAATTTTGGTGGCTGCATTGATGTTTAAAGTCGCAGTTTGTTAGGGGTCTATGGTTTGTGTCAAATATATTTATAGGTATTTACTATCAGCATGTACGTGGGACGTAAGGGAGCTTGACCAAGACCTGAAGCTCCAAGCCAACCTCACCTTCACGTGGTGCGTCCTGTTTATACAGTCGAGGCTCTGGTGATCGACCGATGGCTGTATAACCATCCAATATAAGGCGCAGCTAAATGTTGGACTGTGATGGGCAGCAGCGTTATAGCTGCAAGGGGCTGCGCTTCTGCGCTCGCCAACCCGCCTGCCAAGCGTGGCGAGTATTGGCAAAATCCCCTCATATGCTAGTACATCAGAAAACCAGGCCCCCAGTCTCCGTCAGCCCCGCTATTCCTGACTTTGGTAGCGGTCACGGTAACGGCGGGGCAGGGGGTGCTAAGAATCCCCGGAGGCGATAGCGCTGCCACCCCCGACGACAACTGGCCCTGGTAACTTATAACGCGTGCACACTGGAGGACAGACTAGAAGTTGCTCGAGCTGGAGGAAGAAACGAGCAGGTTACACTGGGACATAATGGGTGTATCAGAAGTCCGTAGGGAGAGCGAGAACACGATAACTCTGCAGTCCGGCAACCTGCTCTACTACCGAGAAACAACCAACAAAAGTCGGTGTCGGGTTTCTCTTTCACAAGTCCCTCGTCAACAATATCGAGACAATCGAGAGTGTGTCGAGCAGGGTAATATACCTTTGATGACTTCCAGCCTCCCGAACAAGCCGGTTTCCGAAAAGGCTATAGTACCATAGACCACATTCATACGCTTAGGCAAATTATACAGAAGTCAGAGGAGTATTAAATGCCTATATGCTTAGCGTTTGTGGACTATGAGAAGGCCTTTGATTTGATCAAAACTCGGGCGGTGCTTCAGTCTCTGTAGCGGTGCCACATAGACTATAGTTATAGGTATACAGGTGTTAAAGTGCCATCACAACAACGCCACCATGTCGCTCCGAGTACAGGAGCAAAACACGAGGGCGATTCCGCTGCGGAGAGGTGTGAGGCAGGGAGATGTTATATCTCCGAAACTATTCACAGCGACATTGGAAGACGCCTTCAAACTTCTGGAATGGGAAGGAATCGGCATCAATGCGAATACATCACACATCTCCGATTTGCCGATGATATAGTCGTTGTGGCAAAGACGCTGGACGATTATGGCACTATGCTCGAAGACCTTGAGCGAGTCTCCCAACAAGTGGGTCTTAAAATGAACATGGAGAAGATGAAAATTATGTCGAGTTCCCTTGTTGTACCCACTCCAGTATCCATTGGGAACTCAACTCTCGAAGTTGTCGATGAGTATGTCTACCTGGGACAAGTGATCCAATTGGGTAAGTCCAACTTTGAGAAAGAAGTCAATCGACGAATCCAACTCGGCTGGGCAGCGCTCGGGAAATTACGCAAGATTTTTTTCTCATCTCATCTACCTAAGTGTCCAAAGGTGAAAGTCTTCAACCAGTGTGTGTTACAAGTGATGACATACGGATTCGAAACATAGACTCTAACTATGGGACTCATAAAGAAGCTCAAAATCACACAACGAGCGATGGAGAGGGCAATGCTTGGTTTTTTTCTACGGGATCGAATCAGAAATGAGGAGATACGTAGAAGAACTAAGGCAACGGACATAGCCTTGATAATCAATAAGCTCAAGTGGCAATGGGTAGGGCAAATAGCACGGAGAACTGATGGCCGTTGGGGCAGGAAAGTTCTAGATTAGAGACCCTTCGACTCTTTGGTCGAAGGGTAGGACGCAGCGTAGGATATCCACCAACAAGGTGGACAAACGACCTTATAAAGATCGCAAGATCAAACTGGATGCAGACCGCTAGTGATCGGTCGCAGTGGCAAGCCGTGGGGGTGGCCTATGTTCAGCAGTGGACGTCCTTTGGCTGATAATGATAATGATGATGATGATGATGATCAGCATGTAAGCGTATAAGACAGTCACATTATGCATGATATTTGAAAGATGAAACGTCTATAACACGTGTTCCTTTAACGCTCTTTAACTGGCGAACAGCTTACGTACTCCAACTTATCTTTGAGATCCAAATTCAGTGCTTTATGCTTGTGTTAAAAGTATTTATTTACTATCAGCACGTAAGCATATAAGACAGATACATCACGCAAGACATTTGAGAGACGAAACGTCTAAAACACGTATACCTAACACGTTCTTTAACTGGCGAACAGCTTACGTATTCCAACTTGTCTATAAGATCGAAATTTGCTTTGTAATTCAAAATTGAATGGTAAATCGTGCATTTAGATCCCGGGCGCAAATTTCCCCTGTTGCTTACTATTGTGCTGCACAAAATATGGCATCGCGGACTACCATTCCCACTTTGAACTGAATGGCGAAGACGGAAGAATCTCAATTTTCACGCGAGATAAATTTCCTTCACAATGATCCATTGCCTGTAAAAGTTTAGATCAAAATAGCTTACAAAAATGCAATATTATACAGATTAGGTGTTGAAAATGCAATGCTAATGCAGCGATTCTTTAAGGAAATGCACATAGTTATTACTAAATTGGATTTAGCGTTCTCTCTAAAATCTATTTTCATAATTGTTGTACCTGCATTAAAGTTGAACAGCGTAACTATAATGTTTACCAATGCATTAACTTTACATAATAACACCTCTACCTCACATGGGAGCAAACAAACTCATATCTAGTACGTAATACGATTTGACACGACGTTGGATTGTATTTGTTGCGTTTCAAAGTAAAAACAGTTATTCAGTTCAGTTTAGTACACAATTCTATCTTCTTTAGCTTAAAAAAATGTATAGGCTGGTTTTTGACAACTTTTTCTTATTTATTCACCAGACAATGATGATAATAATTAATAGTAGATTAAAAACCATTTGAACTTCAAACTGGAAATAATGGTAATTATTATGTAAAAACGTACGTTTACGTCTTCGTATATTTCTCGAGACTCAATGTGGTAGTTATTGAATTAAAGCAAAACAAAGACAATTACGTAAGTATTAGAAAAATAGCGGAATTAACACAGCCACTAAAACTGCAATGAAATAAAGAATAAGATAATCACTTTTTGTTACAGATATAATACCAATTTGTTTCTAAAAGTTAGTACTGGTACCAAAAGGCTGGCAGCTACATCGGACAGCAAAATAGTTTAGCTATCCAGATGGGAAACGCTGCCAGCATTTTGGGCACTATACCCTTTGGCAGCGCTGGAGGTGATGTTTTTTATGTTTTGTAAATTTATTTTCTTATAAATTATTATGTATATATTTTACTTCATTATTTTTTAGGTTTTTAAATTATGTTGCTTTAGGCTTTAATTGAAGTGATGATAGTATCGTAAAAAGATTCAAAAAGTTAGTACTTAACTTCTTACAAATCGACGTTCTTCATACAAACATTTCAATTAACTTAAACTTTGATGGTTGTCAGGAAAAGATCCCTTATAGCGATAACACTGCCTAGTTAGCATATTTTTATTAAACGAAAATGTTATTGACTTCTGTGTCGTATATTAAAGAGTTATTCAATCCTATCTTACTTTGATTTAACCTGAGGTTCTAAACTAAATAGGCGGACTGTTACCTCGTTAAGAGCGTTAGAATCTATTAAGATTTTCGCGCTAATGTCAGTTAATAAAATAAAGCTTTATGAGTTGAAAGTTAAGTGCACAACCATTTCATTTAATTACTCGCTGCAATCAACATTCATTACAGTACTTTACTTTAAAACTTCCACATACTATCATGGCTCATAACATAAGTTAAAGGATCTGAAACAATCTTGTGTTTCATTTACCTTGCAAGTAACACTTCAATAAAATAGTGGCTAAAACTTGGATCTTTTAGCGTCGGGCATTCTAACTTGTTTCGCTTAAGGCTAAGCGCTGTAGTCTACGTGTAGAGTTTACATACAAAGTGTTATATTAAATGTGCAAAACCTCAGACACCTCAAATGATTTTTAATTAAATTGACAGAATTTCAGAAGAAAAATAACGTTTTATGTGGTGTTTTAGTTTTACTGGCACTTCTGATCATTTCTTGCTCTGCGGACGACGCTCTTCGTCAAGAAAGGATTCAGTAGGTATCACTGGGCCGCTGCGGTGTCCTGCCATCATTATCATTCTTATCTACGCTCACAAAGAACTAACCATTGCTTGTTTACGTATCTTGCCTTGTCTGGCTTGTCTTATAAATAAATAGACAGGGCAACATTCAAATAAAGTTTTTTTGGAAAATGTTTCTCATATGAAAAAGTGGTTTAATTGATTTAGCTCGTTATTTCAATAGACCTATTATCAGGTTTTTCGCATTTAACGTTACACGTTGTATAAATAATATTATGCTTATGTTACTTTTCTGTGCTTTAAATCACATATGTGATGAAGATTATTTGTTATGTAACAGATAGTTGAAAAAAAAAAACAAATTGAATTAAAACTAAAAGACTTTAAAATCTATTAAAATATATTTTTTCTTGTCGAATATTGTTAACAATCTTGATAATAATTTCATTTTCATTTTAATAAAAATGAATTTTCATTTAAAAATAAACGCTAATTATAATAATTATCACATGCCTCTGGTATGTTTTTAAATCAAATAATACGTGAATCTAGTTTACTGATTTTATTTTAAAAGTTATGAAAAATTGTTTACATTATTCGACTAGCAAACAAAGACGGTATTTATTGAATTAGGAATCATTATACAATTCAGTGACATTAAAGATTAGACTATTTTTAATATCAAAATAATATTTTTCTATCTTTACCACCAAAAACACACATGAATAACATCGAAAGAAAAATAAAAACATTTGGCATCGAAAGAAAAATATATTTGGCCGCCTCACATACGTTAATTTGACTGATCCCAGAGTAAGTACCTAATTTTAATTGTGTTATGGAAATCAGAAAAAAAGGGACTCAAACCTGGGACAGTATGGAAAATAAAAGGCTGTTGGCACTACAATCATGGAAGTACATTTCTATTAACTACTACTAAAAATACTACTTTTCATAGATTATGACAATAAAACAATTACGTCATAGACATAGGTATTCAATTGGCGCACGTATATTATTTTGACAGAGCTATTAAAAATATAATTGTGGGTATAAAAAAACAATAATCAATCAAATTTAGTACATCTTAATTATTGTATTTTGTTTGGGTATTATCATTTTGAAATAAGTGGTGATTACAGACAACTATAATATTAATTCTACATTGTCTCGCACGAAAAGGGACTTCGGAAATAGAAAAGAAGACTAAAAGAAACCCCAAACCTCAAGTAACCACGCCTTAAGCGCTTTCACACAACAAGCCGAAGCAAGGACACCCTCTTAAAATTCCTTTTAACTTCAACTAACTTGTTCGGAGCGAGACAGCTGCTAAAGATTCAGGACTCGCTGGATGGTGTAATGCTGCTGTAATTAGTTTCTTACGAATATCTTTCAAGTTAGTGAAGTTTGAAGAGTAGTTTTTGGCAACAGATCATATTTTACCAACAAATATTATAACATATTACTTAATATGAATAAAAAATGCTTGTATAACACGGAATGTGCGGTCGTAGTGTCTCCCACCCAATAACCACACAGTGTTAACGAATAGTTATCAATATAGTAAAAACAATACGACAAAGATATGATTATGAACATTTATGTTATTATATTATAATATTGTTGGTCTTCTGAGACTGCGCCCGCGAGTTATGAGTGGGCCCCTTTCTTTCCCGTCGCACAGTGTTGTTTTATATCCTAAAACTTTCCTCGATAGTAAAGCACATATATATTTTTTTAAATTGGTCCAGTAATTTCTGAGATAATCGCGTTCAAACACACTCTTTAGCTTTATAATATTATATAAGGCTACCTCGTTTTAAGTGATAATATTTTAAAGGCAGATTCAGAAAAATAAATGAAATATATTTTGTACGAAAAAAAAAATTTTTTATACGCTAGTTTTCGAGAAAATCGCCTCTAAACATGTAGAAAAAAGAGTAAAATAAAACACCCCGTGCCGCGTGTTGCTGAGCGGAGCTCTCGGTCTTTCTTTGTAGGTATTGTCATACGCGCCGCCCATCGCCGCCGTGTTGCCTGCCTGCCTACACGTGTCGCGCTCGCGGCCGCTGGGGAGCGGGGGCGGGGGCCCCACCGGATAGCCGCGGCCGCGCGCGCGACGCCACGCGAGTCAGTCTGCCAAAAAAAATCGCGTTTGTATGTCGTGTGCGCGCGCGTCGCGGACCTGCGGTGCGTTTTCCGAAGCCTGGGTCGTGTGACCAGCATCACATAGTTTCCCGCCGCGCCTTGACCTGGTACGGCACCGACTGCCAAACACCGCAGACGCTTGTTATGGCGGTTTCTGCACAACGAAGCCCTCCACCTTTATCACTTGAGGGTCCAAGATTTGCTGATGGCGGGGATTACGCCTTTATCACTTGAGGGTCCAAGTTTTGCTGCTGGTGCGGACTATGCGACGAAGATCGAACAGCACGAGCTCGAGTCCTCCCGTTGACTACTGCGCAATTGCACGTTGTTGGGATAACGTGCATGCACAACACAATGCTGCAGTTATTCGCCACCAATTCCAGCAAAGGTTCAGTGCATACGTGTGTGAATGAACAGTGAATGCCGTGATGACTAGTGAAAAAAAAGCAGTGCTCGTGATAGCTAGATTGTCTAGTGCTCGCTTCAGGGCCCTTATTTTTGAATCACTCGCGTCAAGATGGTGTGTGATATTCATTGTTTAATGTCCGATTTTCCTATGAAAATTAGTATAATCTCACGTGGAAGTGATTTGCAAAAATGATTAATGAATTTTGTGAGTACCAACGCGAATATTTTGCGTGATTTTTATTGATTTTTAATTTGTTTTCAAACAAAACTCACACGCCATGTTCAAGCGAGTGATTCAAAAATAGAGGCCCAGTTTGCATAATAATAAGGTTAGGAGGTATCGCCTCAATTGGCAATTGTAAAATAAGATGTTACCGTAAAAATAGTAACCTGTTTTACTTCAAATCTTTGACGTCACTGTTTTTAAATGTTAACTTATCGCTGCTAATAAAGAAAACGTATTTGTAAACCAATGCAGAAATCCTAGTTTTAATTTATTTTATTGTGAAATAAGACTTGTATCCACATATCTGTACAAAAACTGAGCAAGTGTGATAATTAAAAGTAAAAAATAATAAAAATGTACGTAATTTTCAAAGATGTGTTCGCGTTATAAGTGTTATGTTAATTTACGGTACCTAATAAACGAAATTTAAAACAAAACTGTGTTAAATTTACTCACGCAATTTTAAGTGCATATCCATCTTCTGAATCAAAAGGAATCAATAGGTACTCATTAGGTAGGTAGGTAGGTAGGTAACTACAACATCTGTCTAAGTTAAATTTAGTAAGATTGAGAATTTTAATAGGTATTCTTTTTAAAGTTTACTTTCACATAAGATTTGTCTTATTATTATTAAATAAACAGAGGTAACACAACACAATTAGGAAGTTTACTTTCACATAAGCTTTGTCTCCTTATTATTATTAAATAAACAGAAGGAACACAACACAATTAGGTAGTTTTAGTTTATCATACCTGCCCAGCTGTTCATGTTTTAAGCCTGCGATAAACACATAGGTACCTAAGTTGAGTTTCTGTCTTAGTTTATCATACATACCCAGATGTTAGGGTTTTAGGCCTACGATTAATGAACACATACATACCTAAGTTGAGTTTCTGTTTCAGAGAATCATACCTACCCAGCTGTTTTAGGCCTCAGATAAATGGGCACATACCTTCTTAAGTTTTTGTCATTGTTTTCATACCCAGCTGTTTTGTTTGTTTAGCGTTTATCTAACTGATCTATCTGTTTGATTTATTAGGTACTGATACACGTTGATAATGTTTTTTTCATATTAGTGTTTCGTTATAATAGGTAATCGAATGCAGTAGGTAGTTACCTTTATTATTACTATTATGTAGGACCAAATAAATAGGCGCGCAGCGGCGCCCCCTACCGCCCGAGTACCGCGCATCGGCACGCCGCATGAATGAGATAGGCATCTTCTGTCACGCTCACGCCCACGCGTCTGTCTCGTTCTCGCTTAGCTAGTCCATCTTCCGTCACACTCAGGCCCATACGTCTGTCTAGTTTTCGCTCAATGTAGTACTTATGTAAGAGACGAAAGGCGATGTCGCGGAACAGGGTGCTCTTAAAAAATAATATTTTTTTTGTTAGGAAAAATAAAAACGTAAACGGGCCAGTTTTCAAAAAAAATAATTATTGGGTCCTCTTTCTATGTTATTGTTTGATGCTCTGTTAAAATATTATCACTTAAAACGAGGTTACCTTATATACAATGTGTTAATTTTACACTTGATCAAATTTTTAGGGAGTGCTCTAATGATGGTTTTGCTATGGGACCAATTGAACAACTTTTGCTATGGGACCAACTTCAAAATCGAGAAAAAAAATCAGCTATTCCATAAAAAAAAAACTTACTTCATCATCAGTAAAAGTTGTTCAAAACCGTGAATAGAGCACTTCCTGAAAGTTTGTTCTAGTGTAAAATTAACACATTGTTTATTATTAGCAACATAATGCAAAATTGTAATAAAAATTGCTAATTTAACAGTAAAGCAGAGATGAATAACTGTCGAAGATGCATCTCAATACGCAACCTGTTAACTTTGATTTAATATTAGTTTTATTTTAAGCTAACCAATTAATTTCATCGTTTCATTATTTCGTAACACATTTCAAAGTAGATATTCAAAATTCTCCCAAAAAATCGCGTTAGCAATCTCTTCCAGGCACATAAAGAACATATTGCACACTCTGCTCTTATATTTGGCCGGTAGCCATATTGGTGACCTGGCTTACTATGCAAACAGGTTAAAACTTTTGTGCTTACTTTTATGCAGCTTGAAACCAGCTCTGCGGTAAAACATGCGGTGATTTTAAATTCAATGATCTTAGCTGGTTCAGACATCTTTTTTGAAAGTTACAGCTGTTTGAGCTGGCAAAAGGTACATTGTTGACTTTAGTTGAGTACTATGATGATGAACATTGAAGTTGTATACGTTTTAACCATTAAGTTATACGAGGACTCATGCGTCACAAAACTATATTTTGATATCGTAGCCTGGTATTAGCAATAAAAAGCTTACAATCCATCTAATTTTGTTCCTAAATACCTCTCTATTAATCCTAATCTGCCAATTATGTGTATCTGAACGTGTGTGACATTTACAGTCTAAATCCATATGCATAATAAGTACATACTTACAGCCTTATTTAAAATAACTTAAACAGACTTATAAAACTATTTTACTATTACACTGTTTTCTTACTTTCTGTCAAATGATGACAGCGCCAAAAAAGAACGAGAAAAAACATTTTATTAGACTGTTTGCGTTATTATGAATAAGGGGGTTAATTTCTTTCCGCATTTTAACGGGGCCTGCGGTTGAAGTCGAATAAAAAAAAAAATGCGTGGTCAATTTTAATTTTGTGATTTCTGTTTCATCAAATATACTTTTACTTACGGAGCAATATCTTTAATAAATCTTAAAAATCAATGTAATTTAAAAAGTTTCACTAAGAAATCTTCTCAAGCAATAAATTCATGAAATCATCAATTTTGTCCCAGCGTTGTCTAAGCGAAATGTCAAAAATTTTGCTTCAAACTACATCCATTGGATAAAGGTTAATTAAAATTAAAAGAAAAACGTCATAGAAACTTGTTTATAACTTACCAAGATCTTTATCCTCTATTAACAATAAATAAAATAAATAAAAAACATGAATACCATAACAGACAAAGGTTTTGGTTGCAATGAAAAAATATTCTTCCAATTTTCCATCCAGTTTTCATATCTCCACGCTCATGTCACCGAGTCTTGATTAAAATAAGTTTCGTTAATAAACAAGCGGAGGACAGCCAGGGTGATTAAAATGCAAGCCAAATAATTTCAACGAGTCATCAGTTTTGTTAAGTATTCCTCGGAAGACCCGCAGTCTTCTTAATGAAAACTTTGATGTTATTCTGTAAGCCTTTTTACCGACTTAAAATAAGGAGTGCAACAAAATGCAAAGCTTACGTACACCAAACGTTTACGCACATCATGCACCGACTCCAAGAGAATTCGTTTCACAAATAGAAGACAAATACGTTATTTTTAGCTTTTTAATCAGTTTTTTGAAATCGGTTTAATTTTTAAAATTATGTATGGTTATGGTACATACATGTATGGTTGAGACATAGACATGTCTCTCGCGTCTAACCTCTTTTCAACAAAATTCGCTTGCATACACGAAACTAAAAACGAGCGCCACTTGAAATAAAAGACAAGCAGCACCGGATTATGGCTTTTTAAAATATTTAGGTACGCGACACCGTGACCGCACGTTACGTTTATTTTTCTATCTATAGTGACTGAACCAATTTTGAGCATTTGAACACATTAAACCAACAATAATACTTGATTAATTAATTCAACAAACTTATTTCAAATAAATTACATTAAAAAATATTAAACACAACTTACGTCCAAAAATCAGCAACAAGCACTGTTACTAAATACCTTAAGCAGAAGAAATAATTTAGTAGGTACATTAGGACCCACCCCGCAACCTAGTCGTTGGAAAGGTCCTCATTATGCTCACTGCATTGCCGCGTTGAATGGCAATGGAGATCTGCCGAACCAACCAGGAACCAGAGCGGTGATCATTTCCCTTCTCCCTCAATCTTTAACCTAACTCTCTAAAAAGAGTGCGACCTCAACACCCCATGGACCAGCCGTTTTAAAAGCTACCGGAATGTAGTCGTACATCGAACACATATTCATCATATTAATAACACGTATTTCCTAAGCTTTAACTACGTCGGTTAGCCCAGTATTTCCAGAAACGTGTAGTATCAATTACAACTCGCTAGCAAGTTTATCGATTTTTGCGGTGAAAGAAGTTAGAAAGTTACACATTGTCACACTCAGATGTATAAAAGTAAATTAGATAAAAGTGGAGAAAGATTTTCTTAATTCTTAAGTGAATTAGAAGTTGGTTATGTATTTGGGGTCATTACTGACTTTAATACTTATTGTGATTATTTGCGCAGACTCAGAAAATAAACTTTCTCTCTAGTGGTCAATTTTAGTAAATAGTTAATTTTACTTGAGTTCTAGAACAATGTATAATATTCTTAATGTTTTATTTGTTAATAGCTTTTGCGTTCTAGAAACAGGCCTTCTTGTAAATACTATATCAAATATCAAAGTTTAAAGTATTGTGGTTAAACCGGGCACTGAGAACTTTGGACTGCTAGTTAGAACCGAAATTTTGATCGGATACCTAATTGAGGAGTCTCAAATATCCAATTGGCTAGGATTGGTGTGTAGATGTGTTTATGTTTACTTAACCACATTTAGTACCTCATCCATATCTTGATCAATGGCCTTAATATCAGACGGCATAAAATAGTCGTGTAGATTGTAAAATATGATGATTGATTTTCATAAAATAATTAACAATAATAACTACGCCATATTGACGCTAGTGACGCCAAAATGAAAGTGTATTTGTTTCTCTTAAATATAAGTTTAACTAGAAGTATTCACTTGTTATTAAATATAAATCAAAAACTACTAGACCGATTTTGATTAAACTTATACTGTACCCTAAGTTGAACTATACCTGAATGAACTAAAGAATTATCTCGCTATGACTTGAAAATGTACTTACAAAATTATGCACACGTGTGTGGAAGCCTTAAGATCAACATACTCAAATATTATAAAATACAAACAATTCACACACACACATTAAATTTATAACTTCCTTTTTGAAGTCGGCAAAAATAGGGCTCGTGGCAGTTCATGAAATTAGCGCGTTAAAACAATAAAGAAACTTTTCAGCTTCATAATTTTGGTATGCTCGACATGTTTTTACAATTTCAGCCCAGATCCTCTCAAAGGCTTTGAACAGAATCGATCAATATGAATACTCAGCATGACACCCACATTCATTCGAATCTATTTCCTATTTGATTGATATGTCAGCTAGGCTATTCATGATATTTGCGGCTTTAGCATAATCTTATTTTCGTATGTATTTTTTTATTCAATAGAGTGATATGAAATCTATATAGGTAAAGGATATTTACTCTACTATGTTAAGTCAACAAATTTTACTATAAATATATAATTACTTCTCTACCTATTTTATAAGCTAAGCATTTTGGTAATAAGCGCCGTTATTAACATAGCCGATCAGATAATGCTATTTTGATGTTTTCAATTCTAACCCAAAATGTATGGAAGGAATGTCAAACTTCCTGACTTTAACTTCAAACCTGTTGTTTTGTTATCGGGCTTACCGTATGGGTCTATTGTGCGATACTTTTTCTAAACGAAGTAGGATAGTGATCGTTATGTTTATCACACTGTAGCTGTTAATGCCGGAGCGAAAATCTTACCTTTTCGTGACACAGTCTTGACTTGATTTTATTTATTTATTTATTTATACTTTATTGCACACGCAAAAAATGTACAAAAGGTTGACTTAACGCCATATGGCATTCTCTACCAGTCATACCTTTGGGCTAAGCAGAAATGATGATCGACGACCTCCGTGCTCGAGTGGCTAGCACGCTGGTTTCAAGCGTGGCCATCTTGTGAGGTTCCGGGTTCGATTCCCGGTCGGGTCAAGTTAGAAAACGATGTTTTCTATATTGTCTCGAGTCTGTGTGTTTTGGTACCACCGCCGTGTCCGATTTTCATAACACAAGTGCATTGTCTACTTACTTTGGGATCAGAGCAATGTATGTGATTGGTGTCCAATTTAAAAAAAAAGTGGGCGGTGCGACAGACAAAAAGAAAATAAGTTGCTGTTTTTAAAAAAAAGTTAAAAGACTAGCACGGAAGGTAATCAATTACTTTATCTGGGTACCGAGAAGTAAATACTTTAAGCTTATATCAATTATACTTACTCAATCAATACTAATTTTTATAAAGAGAAAAAATGAAGTGTGTATCGTAGACATTACTGTCTGTACCAGTATTTAATCGGAAATAAATGATTTAAAAATTAACAATTTATAAAAAAATAACTGGTTTTAATTGAAAACATTAGAATATCATACTTTGAGAAGCTAAATTATACTACACCAACGCATTCGCATGCGGCAGCGATACGACTGAACTATACCGCCCCTGTCGGTTTCAATGCATCCTAACGCATCTATCACATTTAGTATCTTAAAGTGAGACAAAACATAATATGGGAATTCCGCAAGCCGCATGCGAATGCATTCATGTACTAACGCGGTATACAATCTCAGATCAATGACGAAGCAAAACACACCAAAAAACCATTTGGTACGAACCATTTTCTGGCCTACGTCTATTTACGAAATCCAATATTTTCCAGCAGAGATATACAGAAATATTTCTGAAGCGAGAGGTCATTGTCAATAATGAGGCCAGCAATTTCACGCGCGACCTCTACCGGCGTATCTTACGAGCCAGCCGCTTATAGGGAGTAGACGGGAGACTTTGTGTTAAGCGACTAACAAGAAACAAATGCTTTTAGACAATAAATGGAATCAGCCGTTGCATTGCAAAACTTCATTATTAAAGTATATTTTATTTTAAAAAAAAGTTCAAACATTTCCGCTAAGCGACTCCGGCGCAGGCAACTAACAACACGAAACGTCACCGCGATGAGTATTAGTTCAGGCAAATGCAGGATGCGCAACCCGTCCTTCCTCAATACGCATGTGGCACAGGTAAAAATCTGCCGTAGACATAGAATTGGATATGACACAAGTTGCAACAGTTAATTGCAAATGTCACAAAATTATTATAAAAAAATATACTGCTTTTAAAAACTAACTAAAAAGATTAAAATAACACTTTTTCCCTGTAGTTGCAACGAATGCAAATAGGTTTGTTTCTCAGTAGAGGAAAAATTCGTTGTTTTACGCTTATTAGTCCGTTTTAAAGGTGGTTTTATCACCAGACCGATTTTGATGAAATGTACACTTTACCTAATGGAACTATAGTAGTTTATGAAACTGGTTCATAATGAGAAGTATTATACGGACATTTCTACAGAAGAACACTTTTTTTCTCAATTCGGTGGTTGATTTTTAATTTGGATTTTGTAGTAGTTTAGACAATAAAAAATGAAGTTTACTCCATCCTGAAACATAAAATAACGATTTGCCTAAATTTTGTTGATTGATCTATGAGAAAAGTTAGGCTCCGAATTGAGAAAGCACCGAATTGTGATAACGATGCACCGAATTGAGAAAATGAATCACCGAATTGAGAATAGATGCAACATTATCTAATGTATTGTATTGTATTGCATTTTATTGTGTATGTATAATGTATTTGAATGATCAAAATAAAAAAATACCTAAAGCGTTATGATAACTGACTGCTGGTCTATCGGTTTGATAGTTTATGTGCCTATCTATATCAATAATTCTTTGTAATGTTAATAATAAAAAAAAACTGATCAACATGAATCTTTTTCGATATAACTAATAATCAGTCTTGTTTTTAAAACTCAAACAATTTTAACATTACAATTTTCAAAGAGGATAACACAATACTATTTATTATCGATATATTTATATCTTTATTGTTTTATATATTTATATTGTCTTTTTATCTTTTTGTCTTTATTGTATATATTTATATCTTATTCTTATCCTTATTTTTTTTACTTAATTGAAGCGCTAAAGGAATCATTCTGCTAACTGAACTGAAAACTTCTAAAAAGTTCAAATTCACCACATGATAGTAGCTAGTTACGTATCGGGAGCCGGGTGGCGAGTTTTTAAAAACTTACTAAATTAATTAAAATTAAAATGCGAGTAATGTCTGCACCGATTCTAAAATGATTTATTACTGGATAACTAATTCTAAATACAGGCACGGGCCGTTGAGGCTGAAACGGCTAAGTCGATAATAAAATACATGAGCTTGCCCTTAAATATGCTGAGGCAACCCTAATCTAAGACAGAAGGGAGAGGGGGTTCCATAATTCCTTCCTCCCTAAGAGTGGTTTCACTCTTAGGGAGGAAGGAGTTATGGAATCAGAACGATCATTTTCAATATCTTTCCGATCATTTCGCAAAATTTTTAATAACCTTTTACGCAACACATATAAAGGGAATACAATTAAACATATTATAACTAAACATAATATGACAAAATAACCTAAATTAAAACTGAAGTTAATGTCTTTTTTATCACTCAAAACACTTTCCACTTCCGCACTGAGCTTTAGAGCATATGACATATATTTTATTTCATCCAGGTTAACTCCAACCATGTTTAGTGCGTGTGTGCTTGATAGATTCGTATGACCGTGCATCACAGGTAAGTTTATGATCGGGATCGGTTTCGCGGTATCTAGCGACTCGTAGATATGGTGATTGATTTTGAGTCCAAGGACTTCTAGGTTGCAGGGTTCATCAATAGTATTGAGGTAAGTCCCAAAAATTAATATAAATATATAAATATCCTTTGGACAATACATAAGTTAGGTAAATACATAAGATTTTCAAATTAAGCTATCGATTTTAAATGATTTAGTAATTCTTTCAAATTAACTTTGTATTGTTGTAAAACTGACAATTTACTTAAGGCTAGAGCTGTTTCAATCTCCCTTAATTGTGAATATAGACACACAGGGAAAACGCGGAAACTCCTTGAAAAATCCGATCCGGCTGCGCCAGTGACGTATCGGGAGCCGGGTGGGGAGTTTTTAAAAACTAACTAAATTAATTAAAATTAAAATGCGAGTAATGTCTCCACCGATTCGAAGATGATTTATTACTTGCTAACTAATTCTAAATACAGGCACGGGCCGTTGAGGCTGAAACGGCTAAGTCGATAATAAAATACATGAACTTGCCCTTAAATATGCTGAGGCAACCCTAATCTAAGACAGAAGGGCGAGGGGGTTCCATAACTAGCTACTTGGTGCAGCATGTTTGATAGTAATTATGTCTTCATAATATTTTATTACATTTAATATTTAAATTCAATTAATCACATAAAATATTTTATAATAATTTAATATTTAAATACAATTAATCACATAAAATAGGAAATTGAATATGTTAGCTGTACATTCGTAATACAATATTGTTGAATTGTTAATGCGTCAATTTTAAGACACTTGTTAGTATTTTTGTACTAACTTACTGATAATTCATAGGGAGATCTGTAATTGAACATACCCAATGAGTTAAAACGTGAGTTATAGCAATGAATGTGCTGTTGATTTTCTCGATAAACAACAATAATCAACAACAACAATTAGCTTAATTAATAATATAAAAGTAAAACCTCAATTCGGTGTAAGTTTTCTCAATTCGGTGCACCATTTTCCACGGAATTGAGATCCATGGAATTGAGAAAATAACACAATACATCAAATTACCCAAAAATGTTATGAGTTACTGTAATCTCTACTAAACCTAACGATAGAAAGCTGTTAAACACTCAATAGTTTTAGCACAAATCTCATAAAATACTTTAGATACATAATCGAGGTGGCACACCGATTTGAGAAATTACCCCGTACCAAAAACACCGAACGATTTGAAAAGTGCTACAGATCTCCCGTTTACACTGTTCGTCCGCTCGGGCGCAACTGTCAGACGACGGGAACAAAATGTGCGCGTTCCTATTATGCATAGTTAGTGCTACAGGTACATAATAGTAAATTTCACCGAATTGAGGCACAAGCCTCGGACAAAATTTAAATGTGTCACTGTATTCAAATTAAAGGATTCACGATATATGTAAGCACGTATATGGCTTCGTTATTTATTCCTTGTTATAGGAATGTAGGAATAATAATCAACAACTTATTATTTTAAAAGTTATGAAACGAAAACGAGTAAATTCTGGAAACCGGACACTCCATTTTAGGCCAAATTCTGCCCGTTTTTGAACTTTCCGATTTTTTTTTAGACCGTATGTACAACCTGGTGGTCTCCTTGATATGCTCTCCATCAGGCCAAGAGTTGTATAAATACGTGTGATTGTTTTCAGACACGTTATTCAATTTTAAAGATAGGTTTTTTGCTCCAGTCGGTCAATCAGTCGCTTCTGTAGAAATGCCCATACACGAGAGTGAGTTTAGAAACGAGCGAAGCGAGTTTTTTAAAAGTATCACACGAGTGTATAATACCTAGTTATGTGCAGTTTCATACACTACTTTATCTACTCTCATTGAACACAACTTGACGACCTCTGTGGTGTAGTGGCTAAGCACGCTGGTTTCAAGGCGTCGCCGCTCCGAGGTCCCGGGTTCGATTCCTGGTCGGGTCAATATAGAAATCAAAATGTTCTATATTGTCTCGGGTCTGGGTGTTGTGGTACCACCGTTGTGTCTGATTTCCATAACACAAGTGCAATCAGCAACTTACTTTAGGATCAGAGCAATGTATGTGATTGGTGTCCAATATTTATTTATACTGGTAGTAGATTAAGACAGACTGCTGTCGCAGTCTCTAAAATGTTGGGCGGCGTCAAATTTTCTGCACTTTCACTATCAGACATTTTAATAAACACTAATAATTATCTACCGAATCACAAACGTACTATGACGCCAAAATTCCCGTTATCACCGCGCATGCGCCAAAGCGCGCGCAGCCACAGATAAAAAATTTAATAGATGTATCTATGATCTGTAATCTGTATCGTAATGAAAAAAAATTTATTATAACATTATTTTGTTAGAGAAATAGAGTCATAATTATTTTTTTTAATTTCATTTCGATATACTATTTATAAAGTACGTCTATATAAACTCGTTTTGAGTTTTGTATTTTGAATTTAACGATATGAGAGTAGATAAAAAAATAAATCACCTCGCTATGACTTTTTGTTTTCTAGTAATCCGTGCACAAACATACATTAGGAAGCCTTTATAGATCAACATACTCAAATATTATCAAATTCCAAGAACTGCATAACACACAGCACATTGCATTTATTACCTGTTTTTTTGAAGTCGGTAAAAAAGTCGCAGATCAATACAGCCACATGACAAAGGCCAAAAGTCTTCAGCATGTCCCACCCTTATTGAGCAAGCGATTCGCTGAGCCATTGATCTTTGCTAGTGATAATGGGTCTTGTTAAGCGATGCCCGACGGATATTAAAATCTTCGGCCCCCTTGTTTGTTATACGCTAACATCTATAGTCGTTTTTGAGTGACAAAAACATATTGCAATATCTCTTCTTGTAACGTTGCGTAACGAAATATATTGGGTGTGCCTAAATCAAAATATTCCTATTATATTCATTGTCTTTTATATTTTATGGGGTGTGTTGTTACTTTACTTACATCAACATTATTTAAGTACGACATTATATTACTTTCGTGTTTTTTTCATGTTGAGATTATTAAAATGATTTCAATGCATCTTTTTTACTACCACTTTTGCATGCATGTATTTAGCATAGAAATTTAACGAAAAATATGATTATTTGTGACAATAAATTGAGAATTTACTGAATACTTAGAATATAACTTGGACTAATGAAGAAAAGTTGGAGTGCGGAAATTATTTTTGACTGTGTATAAAGTAATCAATTTCGTATTAAATAAAACAGAAAAAAGCTCCATTACTTTCTAATTATTCAGAATGAAATTAATTGCTAACAAAAATATTCTCTTCCCTAACAAAAACATAAACGTAATTCCGTTCAGGAAAACGTCCAAATTTACTGATACAAAAGCACCACGTCCAAACTTAATTCTGTCGAAGTGCCTGCCCAACAGAATTAGGTAGTCATAAAGATGAAATAAGAAACCAAAAATTAAAATAAAATAAAACAGCACGGTAGCTTAATTGGTAAGAACGTTTGACCCGGTTTGCCAAAAGGTTGCTGGTTCAAGTCCCGCCCGTGCGCAAATTTTTGGTTTCTTATTTCATCTTTATGAATATAAAATATGACACTGTGAGTATTAAAAACATTCTAAAAGCATTAGAATTAGGTAGTTTTTCCTTGGAAAACATTTACCAGTTTGGATGCTTTCTTTTTTGGAACCTAAAGAAAGAACACAGTAGATGATTTCACAATTACTAGCGATGCCATACCAGCTTTGCTGTTGAGTTGCGACGACGCTGCGACGTACGAGCGGTGCAACTCCGTCGTTCTTCACTTGTGAACCACATGCCACAAAGTGCGTTGAAACAATGTGTGACGACGCCATTTTTTATAATAGTAAATTGTTTTTTTTTATTTTTATTTCTGTGTATGTCAAATAAACAATAATTCATTCATTCATTCAACGCGTCGTGAGCATGCCGTTCAGATTTGTCGATGATGACGACCCGTCTGGTGTAGTGGTCGAGAAATCGCCTACTACGCAGCGGGTTGCGGGTTCGATCCCTGCACAATACAAACTTGTGTGCATGAACATGTCTGTTTGTATTGGTCTGGGTGTTTTCCATGTATATCATGTATGTTTTTACAAACAAAAAGTACTTAAGTATTATATCCGTTGTCTGGCACCCATAACACAAGCTTTGAGTAGCTTACTTTGGGACTAGATGGCGATGTGTGAGAATGTCCAAAGGATATTTATTTATTTATTATTTATTTGTATGTTTATACCGTTCAAATTTATATGATCCGACGTCAGAGCTCCGACACACCGTATTAGCAACGCTCGTGTGGCTTTGCTAGTATACGATATATGATTCAATCGACACAGTTTACTTAAAAATTAGGAATCTGACAAACGTTAGCTTAAACTCCATGAATGGAGCTATCTATGCAGAGTGTTGTTTTTGTCAGCGACTAGCGACCCAGATGTCGTTGTTTAAATGCCAAATTTTTATAAATGGTAAAATACCCACAAAATCGATATTTTATTGCGATACAGCGAGCGAGTCAAAACTACCAACACCTGGTCGCCTCTTCGCAGCTTTCTAGCTACGCCGTAGTATTTCGTAGATTTGCAATTCGTTGGGATTTTTTTTGGAATGTTGTCAAGAGGTTCAATTTATAAAAGTTGCATATAATTGAATTTTTTTTTAAGAATATGCATAACTCATATTATCACCTCTTAATTGGATGTCACTCACCAAAACAACATCCTGTATAAAATTACCGGCGTTTCATTCAATACAATGAGTGATGGAGAACTTAGAATTACTTAAAGCATATTTAATATCTAATTTAGCAATTATCTCTTCAATCATACTGGAATGTGGGAAAATTAAGATGACAATGTTTCTTTTGGAATCTCCTATACTAAGTCAATTTTTTACCAAAATCTATACAGTCATCACGAATAACGTATGGGTAAAGTTATATACTTAAATGTGAACCAAGGCTCTATAAAACAGGTTTTCAGCAGGTACACGTTTTTATATCTTAATTTATCCCTTAGTAAAAGATGGTATTTGGGCTTCCATACATAAAACTAAAACAAAAAAAATGGTCAAATCTACGCTTGTCTATGGATAGGTTTTTTGTGAGAATTGTAAAATGATATGACATTTAGGTTTCTAAAACAATATTCTCTAAAAGTCTAACGTTTGAGCGATAGACGCTCCCAAAGTGGTTAAATGGGCGTCCCTCTCCCCCTCTAATTTTAAAACTAAGCAAGAGTAAATTTTGAAAAAAAAAAAAACCGATGTATTTTTTTACAAATACTTTCAACGAAAAGTCTGGTCTAAACAGAATCCAATTAGAAGTTTTTGAGATATAGCACATTTTCAACAACTCTATGAAAAACACAGTTATAACAATTGCTGTCAATAAAATATTGCGGTATCTGGGCTAAGTGGAAGTAAGTGGATCCCTAATTTATTAAAAGTACGGAATTTCAGTCCAACTCGCACTTGGCCGGTTTTTTTTTCTCGCTTCAACGTTCACCTATCAAAACACATTAACCTATCAAATACTAAATACTTAAACATCAACACTTGAAATAAACATAAACTGTTTAAGGTAGGGCCCGTCGTAGTACATGACAAATCAGGCAAAAGTCTAAACTACAGCCAACTACAGACAGCCAACATCTATACATTCTTAACTTTGCCGGATATATATCCATTTTGATATTCTAAAGTCAAGAAAAGAAATAAAATATCAAAATTAAATTTACACGCTCTTTGTGTTGTTCGTGGTTTTGAGTAGACTTCCGCGAGATCGCCGGAATACGACACCCTTCGGCCAAAAATCATCTTCCATGAAGGTGGTCAAAGTTTCAGTCAGAATTCTAATTACAAAGGAATTAAAATTCACATTTCGACTAGACTCCAACTTGACGACCCACAGAGTATAGTGGATCTTCTTATGCACGTATTCCATGACCTTCTCAGCCTTCGTGGTGTAATGCAGGCGAGAAATATACAACTGTGTCGTTGGAATCACAGGACGCAGCAGCATGTTCGGTCCAGTCAGTGCGGTAACGCATTGATTGCGGCTGACGGGCTTCTTCTTGTTCTTGCGCTCCACTTTCATGAAGCCATCTCTGTCAGGTTCTTCTTTACGGGACACTTTCATTTTCAATGCGCTTCTCCGTCTTTGGTTGAATCAAAGGCTTCTTGTTTTGCCGATTATTTTGTACGGGAGGTTGACTAGCGGCGGCAGATGCATACGTACGAGACGGTGACGTAGGCTTAGGCAGCGTCATTCGCATATTGATGGAATGTGAGTCGCGTGACGTAACGCTTGCGCCGGCGACGGCAATGACCGGCGGTGAGTCCAGTTTTGCTGACTTGGCGCTTGACGGCGATAAGGTGAATTTGCCACTACTCGCGTTTACGGGCGCCTCTTGTGACCTACATACCAATTTATTATGGCGTAACTAAACTATCTCGGTGCGCATTTCACTAATAGTGTTTTCTGAGGCTTCCAACTTAAACTTTACCTCGGCCAGACTTGCCTTCAGGGTGTTGATATCCTTCAGCAGTCTAGTTACGTCGACTTGGTCAAACAGACTTGGTGACAGGGGACAGCTTACGCAGCTCCTTTGCCACAAATGATGGCACGGCATCGGGATCCGTTTCCTTCAGCACCTAGTCAATATCCTGGAGGCTTTTCTCTCCCTTATCATCCCTCTTGCGAGACGGCATCCGGTCGGTCATGCCGAATGGACTCGTACAACAGCACCTTGCCTCTGCGTAACTCGTCTTCAGTAAAGTTGGACGAGCAGATCTGCATGACGCTGATCTCATTCATGACGTCCAGTTGATGTTGCAGGAACGCCAGGAGCTCGTTGGCAATGAGTTTCTCCAAACCCATTGCTACAATCGACAACGGCGGTGAGTGGCCACCGCGTTTTCGTGAATCACTTATAATAATTCATTGGTACAGTAGAGCACGTCCGTAGCCAAGCATACATCGCACTGCACTACTACTAATATAACTTGAAATATTGTTACTTATTTTAAAATTGATTTCAATGTGAGAACTATGTTACGTATAGGCTCTACTTAAAAAGCTTTTACAAACGTGATTAAAAGTTAATTAGCACTAACATATATTTATCTATACAATCGAAAGAAAAAATAGAGACAATGTGTATGTAAATTCTGGTATGCATTTATTTTGATACAGCTCATGGCTTTGTTGGCAACTACAACGATTTCCTAAGATTTATAGGTTAGGTACTATAATTTCATGTGTTAGGCTATAAATTTGTATGTGAAAAAATGACTACAAAAACAAAATGCACTGAAAAGTCTTAAATAAACTCTTGACTCTTTTAATTTTATGAAAGGACTCCTATAGGCGAACAATTCCTTTTTGGAGTCCTAACAGAAGTTCTGGCGTCTTAATCACTGTCCTACTAAGCATTTGGGTGCTCCACCATCAGTTCAGCTCCACGAAGAATGGTATCTAACAGACGTAAAGATATGAACAATAAGAAACTAGTACAAAAATACGATATTTGTCTTCAAACTTTGAGTATTTCCCTCGATTACAACAATACGCCATCATTAGATCCCAATTTGGCCAATGGGATTAACTAGATGGTAAACCCTCTAAGTAAGTGGAAAAAAAATCGGACCGTTACCGGATACCAAAATGATAGATGCGCAACACTACGCCGTCAAATTGTTTTGCATTATTTTAATATTGGGATTGATTATATGTATTTTGTGTGAAACATAGTCTCGAGCGATGGAGTTTCTCTACGAAATCGAATCAGAAATGAGCAGATACGTAAAAGAACTACAAGTGGCAATGTAATCCATGGAATTGGTGCATTTTGAGTTGCATCAAATGGGGCAGTTCTGATTTTTTTATATGTTGTATATAATGAGGTGGTAATGACAAATATTATTTTCACTCAAAAGCCTTCCGGAACATTGTAAAATTCATGAAAAGCCATTAAATTTTTGATCATTTTTCAGTTTTTGCCATTTTTTACCACCAAGGACCTGTTTTACGGTAGAAGTTACTATGAATTCTTTTAATTTCTGAATAGTTTCAAAGATACAGCTGTTAAAATGTTTGCAAAATTTCAAAAAAAAAAACGTGTTTTTACTCGTTCTCGTCAAAGTGGTTAATTATTGATCTATTTCACGGCATAAATTCATATACGTTTTTAAAGAAGTCAATTTTTGTAACAAAACGAGACCACATTTATGTATTAAGATTTGGTAGTTCCCCAGCTGCTCAAAGCTGTTCAAAGTTGCTGAAGTGAGTAAACAAAATGAAATACGACTTCTGAAATAAGCATTATAATTTTAAAAAGAAATAATTACAGCATAAAAATTTAAAGACTGTGTTATACATAATAATATCTTTGCATGTGGCGGTTGAAGTTGAGGTCGTCACAGGAGTTGTATTATTAGTTTTTCTTGTATATCTTTGATGGACCAGGCTGAACCTCTAAATGGTCGGTACACCTTTTGGGAGCTTGCTTCGGTAGCATTTCATCAACGACCAGCTCAGGCAGGTCGAAATCGTCATCTGATGGTGGGTCATCGATGGTAGGTTCATCAATGTCATCACACATCAGGTCTGGTTTGTTATCACAAGATTGGCTTCTGCAGTGGTTGCAAACAGCCGAGCATTTGAGTCCTGCTTTTCTGCAACCACAACTGCTGGTACAACCTTTTTTGCAGTTGCAGGAAATCATGTTTAGCAGAGGTTGAGGTGCTGGTGGTTTCGTCATCAGTTGAGGAATGAGGCCTCTTGTGCTCCGCATCCAGCCCTAATCGAGTGAGTTCTTCTTATTTCCAAGCCATATCTGAACCTAAAACAAGACCAACAACAAAATTAAGAATCGAAACTAAATTATGAATAATATCGTTGGTTTATTATTGTAAAAAAAACAAAACACCTGGTGGTATGTTCGCAGAGAGTGAAATCTTGTCTTCAAAACGCTGGTTGGAGGCAACCTGGCGAGGTTCATGTTTGTCTTAGCCGCCGCCCTTGTAAACATTTGGAAGCGAAGGTCGTTGAGATTTTGGGATTTACTGTTGCCTCCATAAAGTGAATCGAGAAAGCTCTCTCCTGCTTCGGTGATTATGGTTTTGTTTTTTTATTATTATAAATAATTATATACCCTATACTTTATATAAAAATAATAAAAAACACACCTTTAGTAGAAAAAAATTTTGACAGACACCCTAAACTCTAAATTGTATTATTTAAGAAATTTTGCAAACATTTGAACAGCTGTATCTTTGAAACTATTCAGCTTATCGAGACCCAACTATTCTCATTTTGTTGCAAATTTAGTCTACTTTAAAAGAATTCATAGTAATTTCTACCTTAAAACAGGTCCTTGGTGGTAAAAATGGCAAAAACTGAAAAATGATCAAAAATTTAATGGCTTTTCATGAATTTTACATTGTTACGGAAGGCTTTCGAGGTGGAAAAATAATATTTGTCATTACCACCTCATTATATACAACATATAAAAAAATCAGAACCGCCCGATTTGATGCAAGTGAAGACCCCTTTTATGGTACGATTTCCATGGATTAATGGGTAAGGCACGTAACACAAAGAACTGATGGTCGTTAAGGCAAAAAAGTTCTAGATTGGAGACCCTTCCACCGTAGACGCAGCATAGAATATCAACCAAAAAGATGGTCAGACGACCTTGTAAAGATCGCAGCAACAAACTGGTTACTTACGGCTTGAGATCGGTTGCTGTGGAAAATCTTGGGGGAAGCCTATGTTCAGCAGTGGACGTCTTTTGGCTAAAATGATGATGATGATGATTATATGTATAAAGTTGAAATTTATAAAATTATTTTGCTTTAAATTTCCGCGAAGCGACGTCGGCGCAGGCAACTAACTACACGAACCGTCACCGCGTTTAGTATTAGTTCAGGCAAATGCTGGATGCACCACCCGCCGTCCCTCAATACGCATGCGGCACAGCTGATCCAAGTAATAGTACCCAACACCAACGTGTAGTGGCGAAACGCGTCGAGGTTTTTTGCAAATGATTGAGATATAAAGTAACATTTATACAAAAAACAACATACAGTCGAATCGATACCCTCTTCCTTTTTGAAGTTGGTTAAAAAGGCATCAACTTACATTTGACAGTTCCTATTCTTCGCTTGCTGCCATAAGTTATCGTTCATTGTAAATAGGTGATGAGGTGGGTTTCGCACACGTTCATCTGCATTATGAATGAATGATCAGATACTACGAGTGGAGGAAAGGTTTTTGTAATAATTAGAGTTATTTTATACATATTTGATAATACATCGATATCTTATGTAAAATAAAGTCGTGTTTGCAACACCTGTTCATAACTTTATTTTTTAAAATTATACATATAACAAATGAATATATATTTCTTGTTCGTTTCGCCGTTAATACACTAACGCATTCGCATGTGGCAGAGATGCCGTAGAACGATACCGATAAGGATGCAACTATAACATCTAGTCATGGTACGTTGGAGCGAAACATAGCAAGCAATAGTGTACTACCGGTTTTATAAGGCTGTGGAGAGATAAAATATATTTTTTCTGAGTAAAGATTATTTCATGTGCTTATTACATTACACCTAATGGACTTCGTATCCTGAACACCCTAATATCCAACCACATCTGTTCTAGGCATTCTGTGGTTAGCAAATTATATTAGTTTGTGTAACTGGAATAAGCAGGAAATCTTACTGTAGCCATGCCTGCACGAGTCTTTTTGAAACCTTGGAATCATTCACCCGTCGAACTCTAGGAGCCCTATTTTTGAATCACTGTCGTCAATACGGCGTGTGATGTTCATTGGTTACTATCAGATTTTCGAATTAAAAACAGTTTAATTCCAAACAGGAGTGATTAACACTTTTAAATTTTCGCGTTGCATTTTAAATAGACTTATACGACAACATCAGTTCGCTTGTGACCACGATCTGTGAAACCCGATTGAAACGTTGCGTTAATTCCCGTATATATAAATGTAGGGGTGTTTAAAATAAACATAACGTAAATTTGTGAGTATTAACTTATTGCTTTGCTTGGTTTTTGTTGAAATTTAGTTCGCTTTCAAACGAAAATCGCTCCCCATATCCTAGCGAGTGATTCAAAAATAGGTGCCCTGATCGCGCTCGAAAATCGATAAGACAAATTCGTGTTTTATTTGTTAATCATTTTCTTTAATAAGGTGAAAACAATTTCAAGTTTTGTTTGAGATTCTTAAGATGTATGTATTTTTAATAAAATCATGAAAACACTTTTTCCAATGCTATTTGTTTTTTGACAGATATCAAGACTTTCACTGCAGGTTTATATTGATACTCACAACTTTTGAATTGGAATTATGATCAGAATATGAAACAAATCTGTACTTTACACAAAAAATCTCGGTATAATGGTCATCAAAAGATATAATAATCTTAACATTTAGTATATCACGATTTCTTTACAAAAACATTCCGTCTAACTGAGAACCCCAGAAATTGTATTTTACTAGGTGCAAATTTGCCCACCTATCTTACGTATTCACTCTACGGAATCGCCAAACACCCGGATATTATATTCCCGAGGTATCCCGATCCTGCGTTATATTCGCCTGAAAATATCATTTCTCATGTATTCTCCTTGACCCTGATAAATATTTTGCTGTATACGAATGGCTGGTAATACGGTTTTTTGTTCGGTCGCTTCTGTAATGATGGCCGTTTCCGAATACAGTTAGTTTCTGACGTTTCTTTTTTTTTCTGTGAGGGGTATTCTCACGACTAAAATAATGGTAGTTTCAGATTTTTTATGTAGTTTTGATTGAGGCACCGAACATTTTAGGTCAAAAATGTTTACTACTCACCCGTGACGATGTTAGTTCGATCCTGACCCAGTACCACTGCAGTGACAAAATAACGGTGAAAGAAGATGACATGAGAAAACCTGCAATCCTGCTGTTGTGTAAAATGGACCAGACAATGGATAATCCTTGTTGTACCCACTCCAGTATCCGTAGGGAATTTAATTCTCGAAGTTGTCAATGAGAACGCCACCTAGAACAAGTAATCCAGATAGGTAGGTCTTACTTTGAGAAAGAGGACAATCGAATCCAACTCGGCCAGGCAGCATGCGGAAACACGAGACGAAAGACTTCAACCAGTGTATGTTAGCAGTGATTACATACAGTTACAAAACATGGTCTCAAGCTCAAAATAATACGACAAGCAATGAAAAGCTTTAGGTCTCGGATCAAATAGACGATCGAATCAGAAATGAGGAGAAATGTACGAAAACTACGGTAGTGGACATAGCCCTGAGAATTAGGAAGCTCCATTGGCAATAAGCAGGACACATATCGCGAATAACTGATGAGTGTTATTCCACATACTAACTTCTACATTTTGGTCTAATAAAAAGGAAACCACCTTTAAAGACACTTACACCTCGTGTCATCATTTGTTTGTTGTTCAATTTTATAACTATGTAACCGGACACGCAACAAAAAGTGCCAGGCATTTCAATGAAAATCCCTTGCACAGACTCGGAAATACATTATGAGAATAAACCTGCTGATTTTGATTGCGTGTCAGGTCAGGTCTTTCGTGAAGGTTGAAGTCAATTGTTTATGTTTAATGAATTAGTTATTTTGCATAGAAATTGGGATTTCGGTTCTTGAGAACTTTAGTCAGCGAATAATTGTTCTTAGAATCATAGGTACTTGTAAGCTTGGCACGTGAATATGTTTATCTAGCGGTCGCAGTGAACACTTTTTTTCCCGGTCCATATATAAATAGTCCTCATAATTTAAATATTTATTATCCTATTCGGGGTAGGTGATAAATCTAACGAAATAAAAATCATGAAAATCGGTCGACACGTTCTCGAGTCATAAGTAGTGTAACTAAAACGACTTTTTTCTTTGCATTATGGAAGTAGGAAAAGGAGAAAGTAGAAGAAGATTTTTTGTCTTCAGTTGTGTGTGCAGAAAATTATGTGTGCATAAATATCGAGTCGTACGGATGACCTAGCCAAATTTTCGGAGTCATTATTTAAAAGTGGACTGAAATGTGTGATGAATAATTAAGACATTTCTTAGTACATAATAAAAATCATTATCTTTAATGCTTTGAAAATGTACCGAAACCAGGTAAATCATTGATAAGCCAATTAATAACGATGATGTTTGCTGAAATGGAAATTATGCAATAAAAAGTAAAAAAAACGCATTCGTTTTATTTTATTTAAAAAAATATATTTTAGAGTCGGTGTATGATGTCAAGCTTACACCAAAGTCTACACACATCAGGCACCGACTCCAAAAGAATTCGTTTCACAAAAAGAAGACAAATACATAACTTTGAGCTTTTTATTCAGTTTTTTTAAATCGGTTTAATTTTTAAAATTATGATTTTTGAATTATGATGCGGGCCTCAACACCCCATGGACCAGCCGTTCCAAAAGCTACCGGAATGAAGTTGTACATCGAACACATATTCATCATATTTTTGACACATATTTCCTAAGCTTAACAACGTCGGTTAGCCCAGTATTTCCAGAAACGTGTAGTATCAATTACAACTCGCTAGCAAGTTTATCGATTCTTGCTGTGAAAGAAGTAAGAAAGTTACACATTGTCACACTCAGATGTATAAAAGTAAATAAATAAAAGCGGAGAAAGACTTTCTTAGTTCTTAACTGAATTAGAAGTTATTTATGTATTTGTGACGTCCCGCCTGGTGTAGTGGTCGAGAAATCGCCTACTACGCAGCGGGTTGCGGGTTTGATCCCCGCACAATACAAACATTTGTGTGCATGAACATGTCTGTTTGTATTGGTCTGGGTGTTTTCTATGTATATCATGTATGTATTTACAAACAAAAAGTATTTAAGTATTATATCCGTTGTCTGGCACTCTTAACACAAGCTTTGAGTAGCTTACTTTGGGACTAGATGGCGATGTGTGGGAATGTCCAAAGGATATTATTATATTATTTTATATTGTGGTCATTACTGACTTTAATGTTTATTGTGAGTATTTGCTTAGACTCTGAAAATAAACTTGCCCTCTCGTGTCCAATTTTAGTAAATAGTTAATTTCACTTTAGTTCTAGTACAATGTACAATATTCTAAATTCATTACTACTTTATTAATAACAAACAAGAAAAATTAAACTAAGACATGCAACATAAAAAAAATAACTTAGTCTACCTATTCAAAAACAAAAAATATAAATATTCTAAATGTTTTATTTGTTAGTTAATAGCTTTTGCGTTCTAGAAACAGGCCTTCTTGGAAATATTATATCAAATATCAAAGTTTAAAGTATTGTGGTTAAAGCGGCCACTTAGAACTTTGGACTTTGAACTGCTAAGTTACATCCGACATATTGATCGGATTGAATTGAGGAGTCTCAAATATCCAGATGGCTAGGATTGGTGTGTAGATTTGGTTATGTTTACACAACCACGTATAGTACCTCATCCATATCTTAACCCATGGCCTTAATATCAGACGGAATGAAATAGTCGTGTAGATTGAAAAATATGATGATTTATTTTCATACAATAATTAACAATAATAACTACGCCATATCGACGCTAGTGACTCCACAATGAAAGTACATATGTTTCTCTTAAATATAAGTTTAACTAGAAGTATTCACTTGTTATTAAATATAAATCAAAAACTACTAGACCGATTTTGACTAAACTTATACTGTACCCTTAGTTGAACTATACCTGAATGAACTAAAGAATTATCTCGCTATGACTTGAAAATGTACTTACAAAATTATGCGCACGTGTGTGGAAGCCTTAAGATCAACATACTCAAATATTATAAAATACAAACAATTCACCCACACACATTAAATTTATAACTTCCTCTTTGAAGTCGGCAAAAATAGGGCTCGTGGCAGTTCATGAAATTAGCGCGTTAAAACAATAAAGAAACTTTTCAGCTTCATAATTTTGGTATACCGAGAGCTCGACATGTTTTTACAATTTCAGCCCAGATCCTCTCAAAGGCTTTGAAAAGAATCGATCAATATGAATACTCAGCATGACACCCACATTCATTCGAATCTATTTCCTATTTGATTGATATGTCAGCTAGGCTATTCATGATATTTGCGGCTTTGGCATAATCTTATTTTTGTATCTATTTTTTTATTCAATAGAGTGATATGAAATCTATATAGGTATAGGATATTTACTTTACTATGTTAAGTCAAAAAAATTTTACTACAAATATATAATTACTTCTCTACCTATTTTATAAGCTAAGCATTTTGGTAATAAGCGCCTATCAGATACATAGCCGATCAGATAATGCTATTTTGATGTTTTCAATTCTAACCCAAAATGTATGGAAGGAATGTCAAACTTCCTGACTTTAACTTCAAACCTGTTGTTTTGTTATCGGGCTTACCGTATGGGTCTACTGTGCGATACTTTTTTCTAAACTAAGTAGGATAGTGATCGTTATGTTTATCACACTGTAGTTGTTAATTCTGGAGCAAGAATCTTACCTTTTCGTGACACAGTCTTGACTTGACTTTATTTTTTATTTATTTATACTTTATTGCACACGCAAAAATGTACAAAAGGTTGACTTAACGCCATATGGCATTCTCTACCAGTCATACCTGTGGGCTAAGCAGAAATGATTGTGGGCGGTGCGACAGACAAAAATAAAATAAGTTGCTATTTTAAGAAAAAAACAAAATGCACTAAAAAGTCTTAAATAAACTCTTCACTATTGAAAGGAAAGGAATCCGTTTTAGGCAAAGAATTTCGTTTTGGAGTCGGTGCTGTTATAGTTGATGCTTGATGGTCAAAGTGATGGCACCGACTCCAAAAAGAAATTGATTGCCTAAAACGGATTCCTTTCCTTTCAATAGTGAAGAGTTTATTTAAGACTTTTTAGTGCATTTTGGTTTTGAAGTCGGTTTTTACTTTTTTTAAAAGTTTATTTTATTTCTTTATTTTTAGTGATTACATAAGAGGGGGGAGGGGGGGAGTTGCACCTTATGATTCTATTTTTACGAAGCTACAAATTACCTATCATAAGTTTGGTCATTATAATTACTGAACTCCTAGGCGTTAAGGAGTTCCACCATCAGCTCAGCCCTACAAAATGTTGACTATCAGACGTAACAACACGTCCACATTAAGATTCTAGTAAAGAAACACTATACGTGCCTTTAAAATTTGAGGGTTTTCCTCGAATACATCAAGATCCCATCATCAGATCCCAAAATGGAAAAAATGGGACCAACTAGAAGGTATACCCTCTAAGTAGGTGAAAAATTTTTTCGATTCGGTCGACAAACGACTGAGATATAAGGTAACATACATACAAAAAAAAAAATGATAAAAAAAAACAAACAGTCGAATTGATAACCTCCTCCTTCTTTGAAGTCGGTTAAAAAAAGGAAAAGACTAGCACGGAAGGTAATCAATTACTTTATCTGGGTACCGAGAAGTAAATATTTTAAGCTTTTATTGATTATACTTACTTAATTAATACTAATTTTTATAAAGAGAATAAGTGAAGTGTGTATCGTAGACGTGAGCCTTTAGTTACTGTCTGTACGTGTATTTAATCGGAAATAAATGATTTAAAAATTAACAATTTATAAAAAAATAACTTGTTTTAATTGAAAACATCAGAATATCATACTTTGAGAAGCTAAATTATACTACACCAACGCATTCGCATGCGGCAGCGATACGACTGAACTATACCGCCCCTGTCGGTTTCAATGCATCCTAACGCATCTATCACATCTAGTATCTTAAAGTGAGACAAAACATAATATGGGGATTCCGCAAGCCGCATGCGAATGCATTCATGTACTAACGCGGTATACAATCTCAGATAAAAATGACCAAGCACAACACACCAAAAAACCATTTGGTACGGACCATTTTCTGGCCTGCGTCTATTTACGAAATCCAATATTTTCCAGCTGTGATATATAGAAATATTTCTGAAGCGAGAGGTCATTGTCAATAATGAGGCCAGCAATTTCACGCGCGACCTCTACCGGCGTATCTTACGAGCCAGCCGCTTATAGGGAGTAGACGGGAGACTTTGTGTTAAGTGACTAAAAGAAACAAATGGACATTGCTACAGAAGGGCACTTTTTTCTCCATTCGGTGGTTTATTTTTAATTTGGATTTTGTAGTAGTTTAAATATTAAAAAATGAAGTTTACTCCATCCTGAAACATAAAATAACGATTTGCCTAAATTTTGTTGATTGATTTATGAGAAAAGTTAGGCTCCGAATTGAGAAAGCACCGAATTGAGAAAACGATGCACCGAATTGAGATAATGAATCACCGAATTGAGAATAGATGCAACATTATCTAATGTATTGTATTGCATTTTATTGTGTATATATAATGTATTTGAATGATCAAAATAAAAAAAAATACCTAAAGCGTTATGTTAACTGACTGCTGGTCTATCGGTTTATTAGTTTATGTGCCTATCTATATCAATAATTCTTTGTAATGTTAATAATAAAAAAAAACTGATCAACATGTTTATTTTTCGATATAACTAATAATCAGTCTTGTTTTTAAAACTCAAACAATTTAAACATTACAATTTTCAAAGAGGATAACACAATACTATTTATTATCGATATATTTATATTTTTATTGTTTTAAATATTTATATTGTCTTTTTATCTTTATTGTCTTTATTGTATATATTTATATCTTAGTCTTATCCTTATTCTTTATTGCTTTACTTAATTGAAGCGCTAAAGGAATCATTCTGCTAACTGAACAAAGTTCAAATTCACCACATGATAGTAGCTAGTTACGTATTGGGAGCCGGGTGGGGAGTTTTTAAAAACTAACTAAATTAATTAAAATTAAAATGCGAGTAATGTCTGCACAGATTCGAAGACGATTTATTACTGGCTAACTAATTCTAAATACAGGCACGGGCCGTTGAGGCTGAAACGGCTAAGTCGATAATAAAATACATGAGCTTGCCCTTAAATTTGCTGAGGCAACCCTAGTCTAAGACAGAAGGGAGAGGGGGTTCCATAACTCCTCCCTCCCTAAGAGTGAAACTATCAGAACGATCATTTTCAATATCTTTCCGATCATTTCGCAAAAATTTAATAACCTTTTACGCAACACATATAAAGGGAATACAATTAAACATAATATAACTAAACATAATATGACAAAATAACCTAAATTAACACTGAAGTTAATGTCTTTTCTAGCACTCAAAACACTTTCCACTTCCGCACTGTGCTTTAGAGCATATGACATATATTTTATTTCATCCAGGTTAACTCCAACCATGTTTAGTGCGTGTGTGCTTGATAGATTCGTATGACCGTGCATCACAGGTAAGTTTATGATCGGGATCGGTTTCGCGGTATCTAGCAACTCGTAGATATGGTGATTGATTTTGAGTCCAAGGACTTCTAGGTTGCAGGGTTCATCAATAGTAACGAGGTAAGTCCCAAAAATAGGCTGCTTACTGTTCTGGTCGTGGTTATCACACAGACTAGTTATCGTTGTTAGTCTTCGACTATACAAGATCCAATTGTTGGTATTAACCCTCTGGATTCTTACTTCTTCGATTTGAATTTGATGCTGGTGACAATGTGTGAGAGTATCGTCAAATTCCATAAGCTGCTCCGCACATGTAGGTTCATAGCTGACAGCTTGGTTGTCTGGCGTACATAAGAAGTGGTCGCCAGCAGCGAGCGCGCGGCATGGCTTGGAAATTGGTTAGTAATTAGACTTTCTCGCCAATAGGTAAGGAAATTCAGGAAAGATTGATATTGTGATGTTTTGTGACTCGTGGAATATTGGTAAGGAATAAATCTTATAATAACTATAAGTATGATTATCAGTTATTGGTATCACCATTATAAATGTTATCTTGTCTTTCTTAACGTATGATTTGACAAACATTGTTTCCTCTAGTTTAAAAAAAAATCCTCTAATTTAATACCTCGTTAGGTAAATACATAATATTTGCAAATTGAGCTATCGATTTTAAATGATTTAGTAATTCTTTCGAATTAACTATGGATTGATGTAAAACTGACAATTTACTTAAGACTAGAGCTGTTTCAATCTCCCTCAATTGTAAATTTAGACACACAGGGAAAACGCGGAAACTCCTTGAAAAATCCGATCCGGCTGCGCCAGTTACGTATCGGGAGCCGGGTGGGGAGTTTTTAAAAACTAACTAAATTAATTAAAATTAAAATGCGAGCAATGTCTGCATCGATTCGAAGATGATTTATTACTGGCTAACTAATTCTAAATACAGGCACGGGCCGTTGGGGCTGAAACGGCTAAGTCGATAATAAAATACATGAGCGTGCCCTTAAATATGATAAGGCAAGCCTAATCTAAGACAAAAGGGCGAGGGAGTTCCATAACTAGCTACTTGGTGCAGCATGTTTGTTAGTAAATTATGTCTTCATAATATTTTGTTACATTTAATATTTAAATTCAATTAATCACATAAAATATTTTATAATAATTTAAATACAATTAATCACATAAAATAGGAAATTGAATATGTTAGGTACGTGAATATAATATTGTTAAATTGTTAATTTGTCAATTTTAAGACACTTGTTAGTATTTTTGTACTAACTTACTGATAATTTATAGGGAGATCTGTAATTGGCCATACCCAATGTATTAAAACGTTAGTTATAGCAATGAATGTGCTGTTGATTTTCTCGATAAACAACAATAATCAACAACAACAATTAGCTAAATTAATAATATAAAAGTAAAACCTCAATTCGGTGTAAGTTTTCTCAATTCGGTGCACCATTTTCCACGGAATTGAGATCCATGAAATTGAGAAAATAACACAATACATCAAATTACCCAAAACTGTTATGAGTTACAGTAATTTCTACGAAAAGTAACGATAGAAAGCTGTTAAACACTCAATAGTTTTAGCACAAATCTCATAAAATACTTTGATACATAATTGAGGTGGCACACCGATTTGAGAAATTACCCTGTACCAAAAACATCGAACGATTTCCTACCTTTGAAAATTGCTCCTAAGTGCTACAGATCTCCCGTTTACACTGTTCGTCCGCTCGGGCGCAACTGTCAGATGACGGGAACAAGTAGTGCGCGTTCCTATTATGCATAGTTAGTGCTACAGGTACATAAAAGTAAATTTCACCGAATTGAGGCACAACCCTCTGACAAAATTTAAATGTGTCACTGTATTCAAATTAAAGGATTCACGATATATGTAAGCACGTATATGGCTTCATTATTTATTCCTTGTTATAGGAATGTAGGAATAATAATCAGCAACTTATTATTTTAAAAGATATGAAACGAAAACGAGTAAATTCTGGAAACCGGACACTCCATTTTAGGCCAAATTCTGCCCGTTTTTGAACTTTCCGATTTTTTTTAGACCGTATGTACAACCTGGTGGTCTTCTTGATATGCTTTCCATCAGGCCAAGAGTTGTATAAATACGTGTGATTTTTTTCAGACACGTTATTCAATTTTAAAGGTAGGTTTTTTGCTCCAGTCGGTCAATCAGTCGCTTCTGTAGAAATGCCCAAATGCTTTTAGACAATAAATTGAATCAGCCGTTGCATTTCAATTCATTATTAAAGTATATTTTATTTTAAAAAATGTTCAAACATTTCCGCTAAGCGACGCCAGCGCAGGCAACTAACAACACAAACCGTCACCGTGATGAGTATTAGTTCAGGCAAATGCAGGATGCGCAACCCGTCCTTCCTCAATACGCATGTGGCACAGAAAAAATATGCCGTAGACATAGAATTGGGTATGTCCTAAGTTGGAACAGTTAATTGCAAATATCACAAAATTAATATTAAAAATATACTGATTTCAAAAACTAACTAAAAAGATTAAAATAACACATTTTCATTGTAGTTGCAACGAATGCAAATAGGTTTGTTTCTCAGTAGAGGAAAAATGCGTTGTTTTACGCTTATTAGTCCGTTTTAAAGATGGTATAATCACCAGACCGATTTTGATGAAATGTACACTTTACCTAATGGAACTAAAGTAGTTTATGAAACTGGTACATAATGAGAGGTATTATACACGAGTGTGAGTTTAAAAAAACGAGCGAAGCGAGTATTTTAAAAGTATCACACGAGTGTATAATACCTAGTTATGTGCAGTTTCATACACTACTTTATCTACTCTCATTGAATACGAACATATCAAATAAAAGATAAAGATTTCCATGCTAAAAAGTCTTGATAACATTTATCGTATAATTTTCTTGACTTTACTGGTACCTAGTAGATTAAGACAGACTGCTGTCGCAGTCTCTAAAATGTCGGGCGGCGTCAAATTTTCTGCACTTTCACTATCAGACATTTTAATAAACACTAATAATTATCTACCGAAACACAAACGTACTATAACGCCTAAATTCCCGTTATCACCGCGCATGCGCCAAAGCGCGCGCAGCCACAGATAAAAAATTAAATAGATGTATCTATGATCTGTAATCTGTATCGTAATGAAAAAAAAATATTATAACATTATTTTGTTAGAGAAATAGTGTCATATTTTTTTTTTTTAATTTCATTTCGATATACTATTTATAAAGTACGTCTATATAAACTCGTTATGAGTTTTGTATTTTGAATTTAACGATATGAGAGTAGATAAAAAAATAAATCATCTCGCTATAACTATTTGTTTTCTAGTAATCCGTGCACAAACATACATTAGGAAGCCTTTATAGATCAACATACTCAAATATTATCAAATTCTAACAACTGCATAACACACAACACATTGCATTTATTACCTGTTTTTTTGAAGTCGGTAAAAAAGTCGCAGATCAATACAGCCACATGACAAAGGCCAAAAGTCTTCAGCATGTCCCACCCTTATTGAGCAAGCGATTCGCTGAGCCATTGATCTTTGCTAGTGATAATGGGTCTTGTTAAGCGATGCCCGACGGATATTAAAATCTTCGGCCCCCTTGATTGTTACACGCAAACATCTATAGTCATTTTAGCGTGATAGAAACATATTGCAATATCTCTTTTTGTAACGTTGCGTGACGAAATATATTGGGTGTGCCTAAATCAAAATATTACTGTCATTAATTGTGTATTATATTTTATTGGCTGTGTTGTTACTTTACTTACATCAACATTATTTAAGTACGACATTATATTAGTTTCGTGTTTTTTTCATGTTAAGATTATTAAAATGATTTCAATGCATCTTTTTTTACTACCACTTTTGCATGCATGTATTTAGCATAGAAATTTAACGAAAAATATGATTATTTGTGACAATAAATTGAGAATTTACTGAATACTTAGAATATAACTTGGACTAACGAAGAAAAGTTGGAGCGCGGAAATTATTTTTGACTGTGTATAAAGTAATCAATTTCGTATTAAATAAAACAGACAAAAGCTCCATTACTTTATAATTATTCAGAATCAAATTAATTGCTAACAAAAATATTCTCTTCCTTAACAAAAACATAAACGTAATTCCGTTCAGGAAAACGTCCAAATTTACTGATACAAAAGCACCACGTCCAAACTTAATTCTGTCGAAGTGCCTGCCCAACAGAATTAGGTAGTTTTTCCTTGGAAAACATTACCCAGTTTGGATGTTTTCTTTTTTGGAACATAAAGAAAGAACACAGTAGATGATTTCACAATTACTAGCGATGCCATACCAGCTTTGCTGTTGAGTTGCGACGACGCTGCGACGTACGAGCGGTGCAACTCCGTCGTTCTTCACTTGTAAACCACATGCCACAAAGTGCGTTGAAACAATGTGTGACGACGCCATTTTTCAAATTGTTTTTTTTTATTTTTATTTCTGTGTATGTCAAATAAACAATAATCCATTCATTCATTCAACGCGTCGTGAGCATGCCGTTCAGATTTGTCGATGATGACGACCCGTCTGGTGTAGTGGTCGAGAAATCGCCTACTACGCAGCGGGTTGCGGGTTCGATCCCTGCACAATACAAACATTTGTGTGCATGAACATGTCTGTTTGTATTGGTCTGGGTGTTTTCTATGTATATCATGTATGTATTTACAAACAAAAAGTACTTAAGTATTATATCCGTTGTCTGGCACCCATAACTCAAGCTTTGAGTAGCTTACTTTGGGACTAGATGGCGATGTGTGAGAATATCCAAAGGATATTTATTTATTTATTATTTATTTGTATGTTTATACCGTTCAAATTTATATGATCCGACGACAGAGCGTCGACACACCAAATTAGCAACGCTTGTGTGGCTTTGCTAGTATACGATATATGATTCAATCGACACAGTTTCCTTAAAAATTAGGAATCTGACAAACGTTAGCTTAAACTCCATGAATAGAGCTATCTATGCAGAGTGTTGTTTTTGTCAGCGACTAGCGACCCAGATGTCGTTGTTCAAATGCCAATATATTTTTATAAATGGTAAAATACCCACAAAATCGATATTTTATTGCAATACAGCGAGCGAGTCAAAACTATCAACACCTGGTCGCCTCTTCGCAGCTTTCTAGCTACGCCGTAGTATTTCGTAGATTCGCAATTGGTTGGTTTTTTTTTTAAATGTTGTCAAGAGGTTCAATTTATAAAAGTTGCATATAATTGAAAATATTTTTAAGAATATGCATAACTCATATTATCATCCCTAAGTTGGATGTCACTGACCAAAACAACATCCTGTATAAAATTACCGGCGTTTCATTCAATACAATGAGTGATGGAGAACTTAGAATTACTTAAAGCATATTAAATATCCAATTTAGCAATTATCTCTTCAAACATACTGGAATGTGGGAAAATTAAGATGACAATGTTTCTTTTGGAATCTCCTTTACTAAGTCATTTTTTTACCAAAATCTATACAGTCATCACGAATAACGTATGGGTAAAGTTATATACTTTAATGTGAACCAAGGCTCTATAAAACAGGTTTTCAGCAGGTACACGTTTTTATATCTTAATTTATCCCTTAGTAAAAGATGGTATTTGGGCTTCCATACATAAAACTAAAACAAAAAAATGGTCAAATCTACGCTTGTCTATGGATAGGTTTTGTGTGGCAAATGTAAAATGAAATGACATTCAGGTTTCTAAAACAATATTCTCTAAAAGTCTAACGTTTGAGCGATAGACGCTCCCAAAGTGGTTAAATGGGCGTCCCTCTCCCCCTCTAATTTTAAAACTAAGCGAGTGTAAATTTTGAAAAAAATAAACGATGTAATTTTGTACAAAAACTTTCAACGAAAAGTCTGGTTTAAACAGAATCCAATTACTAGTTTTTAAGATGTAGCACATTTTCAACAACACTATGAAAAACACAGTTATAATAATTGCTGTCAATAAAATATTGCGGTATCTGGGCTAAGTGGAAGTAAGTGGATCCCTAATTTATTAAAAGTACGGAATTTCAGTCCAACTCGCACTTGGCCGGTGTTTTTTTCTCGCTTCAACGTTCACCCATCAAAACACATTCACCTATCAAATACTAAATACTTAAACATCAACACTTGAAATAAACATAAACTGTTTAAGGTAGGGCCCGTCGTAGTACATGATAAATCAGGCAAAAGTCTAAGCTACAGCCAACTACAGACAGCCAACATCTATACATTCTTAACTTTGCCGGATATATATCCTGGAGAAGCCAAACACTTGATTGAATGCTAGGCTCTCTGCGAACCTTTCACGGGGTTTAGAAAGGGTTCTAATCAAAATTAGAGTAGGTGTGGACTGTAAGGTTTCTGGTTCGCGGGGTATATTTTTGCTAATTGATATAGGTTAAGATCTGTACGGCTGGTAGAACACATATAGGGGGCAGTGAACAAGGAAATGAAGGGGTACGTACTGATGATGATTCCTTGGAGTTCGCAGGTGATCGGCTCCAGAACGGCTGCTCCTTGGCTAAGACCTGGCGGATACTCTCAGCCTCAGTCGACGCACCACACGCACGTATTTTATGTTGTTCACTATACACCACTACACCACAGTTGTGACGATAGTTCCACAGCAAGTTCAGATTGAAGGAAAATGATACAGCTATAAGAAGGAGCTGAGTCAAACGCGGCGCGAGAAAATGTCTCCAGCGTCTTCTATGGCTCCCTGAGTCGAAACTAATTGCATTCCATGTAAGTTAATGCAATCTATGCGATATCTTCCTTCTCGCTCACTCCAATGTAGTCAGTACATAGCGGAAGGGAGAAGGATAGGCAAAGGAAAAGAAATATGCGTCTACCAGCAAAAATATTAATAAATTAAGATAATCAGCGGAGTGGCAGACACGAAGCCTATCGAATGAGGCGCGAAATTTTAAACTACCTTAAAACTATGTTATGGCGTAACCATTTCCCCCCGGCCTTAAAGGGTCACCTTTAAAGAAATAAATTAAACGCGGTAATATCAAAAAAAAAAAAACTAACTAAGTAAGTGGGGCGAATGGTACACGAAATAAGTTATTGAGTAGGAATAGGGCACAAGCGGACAACAGGCCGCACTAATGTGCCTTTACACGTGCGTACAGAGACGACGCGTGTGAAGCCATCCTTAGACGTATGCAGCTTCTCAATAATACCTAGAGGCCACGATAGCGGAGGCGCATTATCATTGACAACGATTACTACGGTCCCTACCCTGATCGTGTCTCTGTTGGGTTTATTCCATTTAAGACGCATTTGCAAACTGTGAAGATACTCGTTTCGCCACCTCTTCCAAAACGACTGAACCAACCTGTCCATAAGCGAATGTCGTTCGAGTAGGTTTTCTGCAGTAGAAGAGTTTATCTCCGCAGCGGGCAGGGAATGAAGCGGTGAAGTATGCAAAAAATGCGAAGGAGTCAAAGCCTTAGGCTCCGAAGGATCAGAGCTGAGTACAGTGAGGGGCCTAGAATTAAGCAAACACTCAATCTGCGTTAAAATCGTGACCAATTCCTCATAAGAGAGTAATTGCTGACCTATGACTCTGAAAAGGTGTGTCTTAACAACCTTAACGAGAGATTCCCAGCAGCCACCGAAATGTGCACTGGCGGGGGGTATAAAGGACATCGCTATGCGGTTTTCAGCAAGCTCCTCTTCAAAGCGAGGGCGGTATTCTTTGTCAAGAAAGTCGTATAGGTCGCGTAAGAAATTATTAGTTCCGCGGAAATTTGTCGCGTTGTCAGAATAAATACACTGCACCGGTCCGCGGCGTGATAAGAAACGTTTTAATGCGGCAATAAACGAAGCGGTAGTAAGATCAGTAGCCAATTCAATATGAATGGCGCGAGTGGTCATACAAGTGAAAATACACAAATAGCCTTTGCGACTCTTTGTACCTCTAGAACGTATAGGAACGTATGGGATGGGACCGGCGTAGTCACAGCCTGTATGAGAAAATGCTTTAAGAGCAGCGGTTGTCCTGTAATCAGGTAAGTCGCCCATTATCGGCGCGCTTTGAGGACGCGGTTTCCACTTGTGGCAAGCGTTGCACTTGTGGATTCTAAAACGAATAATACGTCTGGCAGACAAGATCCAATACTTGTTACGCAACAGCGACATAGTGAGTTCCGGACCAGCGTGTAAATATTTTTTATGATAGTAGTCTACGAGCAGCTCGACTATGTGGTCACGACGCGGTAACACAACAGGGTGTTTCGTATTATAGTCCTCAGCCGAATGAGTTAATCGACCACCTACGCGGATCAAATCATTATTATCTATAAATGGTTTGAGTTTAATAAGAGCGGACGAACAATATTTGCCATTCTTTAAATTTGCGAAATCTTTCTCGAAATATTTTCTTTGAACGTGACGCAATAAAATGTTTTCACTGAAATCTAAATCACTTGAGGTAACGGCGTTAGTCCGGCGCGGGAGTTTTTTCATGAAGCGATACACGAAAGCGATAATGCGCAGTAACTTTGTCCAGGAAGACGTACGTTCTGCGAGTGCGAGTAAAGGCGAATCGAAATTATCTTCGGAAACCGCCGGGTGAGCGTAGACCTTCTCCTCAGGAATAGCGTCCGAACCTAAGTCGGTAACTTTATTAATAGGCCATTCAGATGGATCACGTTTAGCCCAGGCAGGTCCGTGCATCCATAAGGGATGCTCAATAAATTTATCAGGCGTTAAGCCACGAGACAAACAGTCAGCGGGATTTTCGGTACCAGCTACGTGGTAGAAGCACTCCGCCGGAACGTTGTCCACAATGCGGACGACACGATTGGCTACAAAGGTGTGCCAACGGTGCGGAGACGAATGAATCCAACAAAGAGTCACCTGCGAGTCAGTGAATGCGTGAATAGAAGTGATTTTATATCGCGGATCGAACGTGTTGTAAACACGACGGAGAAGTTTGGAAAGAAGCTCTGCACCACAGAGCTCCAACCGAGCTATGGTTAGCGGTTTGACTGGTGACACCTTGGATTTGGCGCAAACTAGATTGACGCTTGTTATATCACGGCGAGCGACATGCGCGTATACCACGGCACCATATGCGCGTTCACTTGCATCAGAAAATCCAAGTAGGCGCAGAACACAATTTTCAAATACACCCAAATGTCGCGGAATTTTGAAATCGTTGAGAAGCGGTAATGAATCACGAAAATGTTGCCAAATATTTATTATATGACGCGGGGGCTCTTCATCCCAATCGAGTTTGAGTAACCATAATTCTTTAATGAGAAGTTTCGCAAAGAGGACCACGGGTGCAACGAGCCCCATTATGTCCCACAAACGAGCGACCGCCGACAAAATAGCGCGTTTAGTGCACGTATCTGGCGGTGCGGAGATAAGAAACTCAAAAGAATCATTCGACCTACACCAGCGTAAGCCAAGAACTTTCTGGTCGACTGATTTGTCGAACTCAAGCTGCGGAGACAGCCTATGCGATGCGGGAATACTGTTTAACACAGTTTGGGAATTGCTGGTCCATTTGACCAAATCGAATTGACCTCCTTTAAAGAGTTGGATTAGTTCATGAGCTGCCTGAATGGCGCGCGAGTCTGTAAGTTCACTAAAAACTATGTCGTCCATATACAAAGCTTCGGAGGCGATGTCGCGAGCGAGTGGAAAATTATGACCATCGTCCTCGATCAGCTGTTGTACGGTGCGAAGTGCGTGGTATGGACTCGATTTAAGACCAAAACAAACGCGGTTAAACTGGTACAATACCATAGGATCGTTCACATTGAAACGATATAAAATACGCTGAAAGCGGCGATCATTTTCTTTTACACCAATCTGTAAAAACATTTGACGGCAATCTGCCGAAAGAGCGACGGAAAACAAGCGAAAATTTAAAAGAATTGTGAATAAGTCGCCCTGCAAATTGGGGCCACTGTGTAAAATGTCATTAAGCGAAATACCAGAGCTAGTTTTAGAGCTAGCGTCCAAAACAGAGCGTATTTTAGTTGTGGTTTTATCCAAACGCACAACTGCGTGATGCGGAATGACGTAGTCGGGGCGACCATCGTCAGAAGAAGCGAGCGGAACGGGGGATAAATAATCCTTCTCAATGTATTCGCGGATGACGTCATTATAAGCTGAACTTAATTCAGGCGAGGATTCTAGTCTCCTCTCTAAAGCGGCGAAGCGTTTTCTAGCAACTTCGAGCGAGTTTCCCAAAGAAAACACGTCGGTGCGAAACGGTAAAGCCACAGTATATCGACCTGTGTTCTTATCGCGTTCTGTGGTCGCTGAATAGAAGTGCTCGCACTCTAGTTCGTCGAACGATTTGCTCGTCGAATGAGTGACGGGCGCTTCGTCGACCTGCCAGAATTTCTTTAAAGCCGATTCTAATGAGTCGGTATCATACAGATGCGGTTGTGGAACGTAAGAGCAACAAGCGAGAGAAGCCTTGCTGCGGCGCGGAGGCAATGCGGGCACAGTGCCCATGATGACGTACCCAAGTACGGTCTGAACAGCGGGCGGCGCGGAAGTGTTGCCACTGACCACGCGAGGTAGCAACAGGTGCGGGAAAAGCGAAGCTCCGATCAGTACGTCGATGCGACCAGGAGTACCGAATGACTCGTCGGCAAGCGGAAGGCCCTTCAAATGGGGCAAAGCGGAAATATCAACTGGAGCGGTTGGAAGATTGTCGGTAATCTTATCGACAACGAGCGAATTAATATTGTATAAAACATTCGAATTAAAGCGGGAAGCGAATTGAAAATGTACGGAACCTTTTACAGGTTTTTCTGTGCCACCAATACCCTTTACAGAAGGAGTATCAGAAAAATAATTAGTCAAACCTAAAAGTTTACAACAATCGGCGGTAATAAAATTAATTTGCGAACCACTGTCCAGCAAACAACGCACAAGATGTTCTGTGTTATCAATTGCATCTCGAACGATAACACTCGCAGTCGACAACAATACAGTTGTGTTCGCGTTACATTGCCGCTTAGAAGCGTGAGTATTGCTTGTTTTTACAGTTGACGCGGCAATGGATGCGTTACATTGCGGAGCGTTATGATAAACTGCATGCGCGTTGTCATCGCGCATCTGTTCCGCCGGCTGCCTGCATTCTGTATGAGTGCTAGCCGGGGACAGCGATATAGATGGCGGCGATGCGTGCGAAATGCATGGTTGCATGGAAGCAGTGCTACTAATAAAAGGCGGCGCGCTCGACTCATGTGTCGAACCTGTATGTGTCCTAGCGACTGCAGACAATTTACTAGGTGTCAATGAGTTAGAATAATGCGTATCGCGATTGTTAAAATGAAGAAGCGAATGATGTTTATTTTGACAAACCTTACACCGCGATTTTGACTGACAGTCGTTTCCCCTGTGTTTATGACTTAAACAATTGATACAAGCGTTCAACTGCTTGACCCATTTAAAGCGATCACTTGGCGACATATCATGAAACGCGGGACATTTATATAGATGTTCATGAACAAAATTATCGCACAAACACTTCGCGGGTTTGTTTATAACAGTATATGACTGCGGTTGCGGAGCCCTATTGTTGGGTTTGTTATTTTGCGGCTTATTGGTTGAACTAAGGCGGAATGAACTTGAACCATCTAAAGCTTTGGTGTTTTGCAAAATGCGTGATTGATCCTTAATAAACTTGACCAAACTATCTAGATTAGGTATTTCCCGTTGCGAGCTCATCTCGAATAGCCGAGCAGTTTCAGAATCGATTTTCTTTATAGCTATATGGAAGAAAATAAAATCCGATAGATTATCGATGTTTAGGTTTTTTATTGCGTTTGCGGCGGAAACAAAATTGTCAGAAAATGATTCATAGTTTTCAATAGACGCGGTCTTAAATGGTTTATGGTCAAACATTTGATTTAAATAAGTAGAAGCTAATAGTCGTTTGTCTTCGTACTTACTAATAAGCGAATCGAAAATGATTTTGTAATTATTTTCATCTGGACATATGCCTGAAAACGCGGTTTGAGCCTTGTTGGACAGTTTGCCCAATAAATAGTACAGTTTCTCAGCGTTAGTTAATGATTTATTATCGTGGACAGTACTTTTAAAATTAGCATAAAATAACGGCCAGTTACGAATGTCACCATCGAACGACATGATTTCGATGGGTGGCAGACGCACATGCTGCTTGAAAAGATCGCTGCCACCAGGGGGAGCAGCGGGCGCGGAAGGCTTTACTAGAGAAGCATATTTGTATTTGATGCGGCAGTACAGGTCCTCAAAACTAGCCCATGACTGTTCAAAGATTTTAGCGTTTGGGTCTTGTTTCAAAAGAAGAGTGTTGTATCTATCATACGCGTCGCGGAACTCGGTGCGTAGTGCATCTACATTGACACAAGCACACATAAAACTTGCTGGCGGCTCAATGCCGGCGTTAACCTTTTCAATTAGGTCATAAATGCTTTGCAAGCGTGCAAAAATCATATTACGGCATGATAGTGCCAGTTGGATGGCAATAGATAAGGAATCACTTACTGCCTCACTGGCAGAAGCGGCGCCTTGTTCTTTAGGCATTTTCAATAAATGCAATAAAAATGCGAAATTAATAAAGAAGTTACGGATGCGGACTGCGGTAATGAAACGGCCTTCGAACTGCAGCGGGCAGGTTCGGGCGCGTTATAAGTATATGTGGTGCGTATAGACAGGCAAGTAAGGGCCCAGCGGTAAAGATGACGAAAGCGAGCGGTGTAGTTAAATCTACCGACGAGTAAAAAATAAAAAATATGCGGAGATGACTATGACGAAGTGCGCAATGAATAATCAAATAGGCAAAAATGCGGAAATGCGGAGATGCAATACTGATAGTCGCAATGACTGCTCGATTGCAATAAAATATAAATAAACGCGGTTTAGAGAACGATCAGGGGTGGAGACTAAGAAAAATATGCGAATCAAATACCTATGAAACGTGGTGCGGAAAATATGAATTATAAGCGGTAAATATCAATTATTCCCCAAAAATATACACGAAAATAAGCAGAGAATACCCCGTAAAGCACGATTGTAGCTAGAAATGCGGAAAATATTGTGAATTTGAGATGATTTAAAGGGATCCGGCTCGATGCGGCCATAAATAAATGGAGAAGCCAAACACTTGATTGAATGCTAGGCTCTCTGCGAACCTTTCACGGGGTTTAGAAAGGGTTCTAATCAAAATTAGAGTAGGTGTGGACTGTAAGGTTTCTGGTTCGCGGGGTATATTTTTGCTAATTGATATAGGTTAAGATCTGTACGGCTGGTAGAACACATATAGGGGGCAGTGAACAAGGAAATGAAGGGGTACGTACTGATGATGATTCCTTGGAGTTCGCAGGTGATCGGCTCCAGAACGGCTGCTCCTTGGCTAAGACCTGGCGGATACTCTCAGCCTCAGTCGACGCACCACACGCACGTATTTTATGTTGTTCACTATACACCACTACACCACAGTTGTGACGATAGTTCCACAGCAAGTTCAGATTGAAGGAAAATGATACAGCTATAAGAAGGAGCTGAGTCAAACGCGGCGCGAGAAAATGTCTCCAGCGTCTTCTATGGCTCCCTGAGTCGAAACTAATTGCATTCCATGTAAGTTAATGCAATCTATGCGATATCTTCCTTCTCGCTCACTCCAATGTAGTCAGTACATAGCGGAAGGGAGAAGGATAGGCAAAGGAAAAGAAATATGCGTCTACCAGCAAAAATATTAATAAATTAAGATAATCAGCGGAGTGGCAGACACGAAGCCTATCGAATGAGGCGCGAAATTTTAAACTACCTTAAAACTATGTTATGGCGTAACCATATCCATTTTGATATTCTAAAGTCAAGAAAAAAAATAAAAAAATAAGACATGCATGCAACATAAAAAAATTTTTTTTTAAAGCTACCTATTTCCAAATGGAACCATTTTTTTGCGGCAAGAATTATGATGGAGGCTATATTTCTGCATTGTATAGCTCTTTTACAGTTATTCTCATTCAAAAACAGAAAAGATAGAAATATATGTTGTGTTTACATTAGAAATATACCTAAACTCTTCTCTGATACCATTTGCAAGACTGTTGAACCGTAAAACGCGATCATAAGAGCAACTTGAGTTTCAGCAAATGGCTTTTAACGAGCCCTTTTGATACCATTTGATTTCCTCTTCGGGGTAATAAGACTTTCTTCGGCCCTATTTTTAAATCACTCGCGTCAATATGGCGTGTATTTTTTTGTTATGTTCGCTTTTCGAATAAAAATAATTTGGAAATTGCAGTAATTTAAAAAAACAGTGACTCAATTTTGTAACTACTCGCATGTCACTTAGCGTGATTTTCAAAATCGATTTTTGGGCGAAAATCAATTTAAAAAACAACAATAATACAGCTCTCAGCATAGACACATGTATTGTGAAACTAGATTTTTCTTTTTTAAGATCATTACCTTTTCAACTGATGTAGTTTTAACTGATTTTCTTTAAAAAAAATAATATTAACCAAAGAATATCCCAAGCCATATTGACGCGAGTGTTTAAAAATTCAGCTCCTAGGGCCCTATTTTTTAATCACTCGCTTTAATATGGTGTGTAAACTTCGTATGAAAACGAATTATTTTTCAATGAGAATCACGCGGAATATAGACGTAATTACTTACAATATTGAGTGATAATTTGTCGAATCACTTTTGAGTGGAATTATACTAATTTTCATTGGAAAATTGGACATTAATCAATGATATCACACGCCACGTTGACACGAGTGTTTAAAAAATACAACTCCTGGTTTGCTGATTTCATTTTGTAGTATCTATTGACAAAGGGTTTATGGGTATTGAACGGTTTGTGTTTTGTTAGAACAAACCTTGGGCCAGAACAAATAAAAGCAGTTAGCATTGCTCATTGAAAATGGATCCTCGTTTGTTGTTATTCATGATTTGTATTACTTACGTATCATATCAAAAAAAATGAAGAAAAAAAAACCGGCCATGTGCGAGTCGAACTCGGGCACTGAGGGTTTTCGTGACAACTTTAACTTAATAAGGATTTCACTTACTCCCACTTAGCCAAAATACCACAATATACCGCAAAAATAACTTTCATAGGTACTTAGTTTTTCATAGTATTTGTATGAAGGACAAAGCGCGGTGGTATATGTGCGGTTGTTGAAAATATGCTAAATTAAAAAACCACTAGTTCGATCTCGTTCAAACCAATTTTAGTTAAAGGAAAGCACTATTTCCTACATTTTTTCAAAATTGACAATTGTTTCTTAAAAAGTTAGAGGGGTGGGGGACGCCCAGTTGGAAGCGTCTATCTCCCAAATGTTAGAAACCTCGTTGTCGATTTAAAAGACCTATCCATAGACACCCCCATGCATAGGTTTGAGGTAATATGTTTTTTTGTTTCAGTTCCATGTATGGGAGCCCCCCTCAGATGACATTTTATTTTTTTATTTTTTGTTGTATGAGAATCGTAAAGCAGTTAACAAGATACACATATCTGCCATGTTTCGTCTGTGTAATGCTAATAGGTTCAGAATAAAGTGGCTGTGACATACGGACGTACAGACAGACTTCACGAAACTATAAGGGTTTCGAATCCTAAAAATGACCTTGTAAAGATCGAAGGGTTACAAAGAATGCAGACAACTTGCAACCGGTCGCTGTGGAAAACCGTGGGGGAGGCCTATGTTCAGCTCAGCAGTGGACGTCCTTTGGCTGATAACGACGATGATATTATATTTCAAGTCCAAATATAGGTGTTATAATCAAAGTATTCACGTTGTCACGAAACAAGACTGAAAATTACCATCACAAACACACACCGGATGTCGAATTTATCCAAAGAACGCACGGAAAATTATTCACAAGTGAAATTATACCTTAGAAAAGTTTCTGCTATTCGTTCTGAATGCCAAATAGGCAGTGAATCAATTTAATATGGAAGTATTTCTTTGATTCAGAAAGAAGTAGTCTGTCAAAAAGAAAGCCAAACTTGCAAGCGATGTGGTTGCAAGTTTTAATGTGGCAGACGCACTGTAAAGTGTGTCCAAGCAAATATATGTGTCCCAATGTTTGTAGGTGATTAATATAACCTAAAACATAGTGACTTTTTTTAATATTGATTTCAACGTAATAACCATGTTACGGCTCTACCTAAAGAGCTTTTACCAATATGATTAAAAGTTCATTAGCACTAACACATATTTATCTATCCAATCGTTTTGACTGCCAAAAGACAAATAGAATCAATGTGTATATAAATGTTGATGCATTTATCTAGATTGATGTCATTGCTTTGTTAGTCACTACAAGAATTTCCTAAAATGTATAGGTTAGGTACTGAATATGAGTATGTAAAAAAAAATACTACAAAAACAAATACACTACAAGGTCTTAAATAAACTCTTGACTCTTTTAATTTAATGAGAGGACTCTTTTTTAGACGAACAATTACTTTTTGGAGTCCTAACATAAGTTCTGGCATCATAATCACTGTACTACTAAGCGTTTAGGTGTTCCACCATCAGTTCAGCTCCAAAATCAAAATAGTAGAAGCTCACAGACGCAATGATATAACAATTAGATACTAGTACAAAAAATATTATATTTGACTTCAAGATTTGAGTATTTACCTCGATTATATTCAAACTTCATCATTAGATCCCAATTTTGCCAATGGGACCAACTACATATATGGTAACCCTCTAAGTTGGTAAAAAATTAATAATGCCCAATATTAATAGGGGCCTTATAAGGAAGTTCAAAATCACACACAGAGCGATGGAGTTTCTCTACGAGATCGAATCAGGAATGAAGAGATACGTGGCAGAACTATAAGCTCAAGTGGCAGTGGGCAGGGCACATGGCGCGAAGAACTGATAGCCGTTGAGGCAGAAAAGTGCTAGATTGGACCCTTCGACAGTAGACGCAGCGTAGGATGTCCACCAACAAGATGGTCAAACGACCTTGTTAAGACCGCAGACACAAACTGGTTGCAAACCGTTTGTGATCGGTCGCTGTGGAAAATCTTAGGGGAGACCTTTGTTTGGATAAAAATGATAATGATGATGATTTGATTAAAAAAGTGGTCTACAAATGACTGAGATGTAAGGTAACATACCTATATACAAAAAACAACATACAGTTGAATTGATAACCTCCTCCTTTTTTAAGTCGGTTAAAAGGCGTCGACTGACATTTCGCAGTTCCTATGCTTCGCTTGCTTCCATAACTTATCGTGCATTGTAAATAGGTGATGAGGTGGGTTTCGCACACGTTCATCTGCATTATGAATGAATGATCAGATACTACGAGTGGAGGAAAGGTTTGTGTAATAATCAGAGTTATTTTATACATTTTTGATAACACACCGATATCTTATGTAAAATAAAGTCGTGTTTGCAACACCTGTTCATAACTTTTTTTTTCTTTTCTTAGACAGTCACAGACTTGACGTGTATGGAATGAAAACGCCCAGTTAGCGTTAGACACGGGGTTCAATTCCTCGTCTGTCACAGCCAAAGTTGATTTTTACAAGTAAAATTTATGTTATTAAGTTTGTATAGTGACAAAATACTATGAAAACAAGTATGTAATAATAATGGTGGTTTATTTTTTAAATTATAGAACTCATGAACATATGTTTCTTGTTCGTTTCGCCGTGAATACACCAACGCGTTTGCATGCGGCAGCGATACCGTGGAACAATACCGACAAGAATGCAACTATAATATTTAGCTATGCTACTTTGTAGCGAAAAATAGCAAGCGATGGTATACTACCGGTTTTATAGGGCATATATGAGAGATAAAACATATTTTTATCTAAGTAAACATTATTTCATATGCTTACTACGTTACACCTAATGGACTTCGTATCCTGAACACCCTTATATCCAACCACATCTGTTCTAGACATTCTGCGGTTAATAAATTATATTAGTTTGTGTACTGGAATAAGCAGGAAATCTTACTGTAGTCTTTTTGTAAGCAGGAGATTACCTAGGCCTTTTTTTAAATAACACAGAATCTGATTTTTGGCAGTCACCACGATGATGCTGCGATGGAAACCTCGGAATCATTCACCCGTCGAACTCCAGGAGCCGAAATTCAATGAGACAAATTTGTGTTTTATTGATAGTTGTTTTTTTATTAAGATGAAAACAATTTCAGTATTTGTTTGAGATTCTAAAGATGTATGTTTTTTTAATGAAATCACGAAAACACTTTTCCAATGCTATCTGGTTTTTGACAGATCTCAAGACTTTCATTACAGGTTAATATTGATACTCACAACTTTTGAATTGGAATTATAATCAGAATATGAAACAAATCTGTACTTTACACAAAAAATCTCGGTCTAATGGTTATCAATAGATATAATAATAATTACATTTATTATATCATATTCTCTTTACAAAAACATTCCTATAAACACCGTCTAACTGAGAATTGTATTTTACTAGGTGCAAATTTGCCCACCCATCTTACGTATTCACTCTACGGAATCGCCAAACACCCGGATATTATATTCCCGAGGTATCCCGATCCTGCGTTATATTCGCCTGAAAATATCATTTCTCATGTTTTCTCCTTGACCCTGATAAATATTTTGCTGTATACGAATAGCTGGTAATACAGTTTTTTGTTCGGTCGCTTCTGTAATGATGGCCGATTCCGAATACAGTTAGTTTCTGAAGTTTCTTTTTTTCTATGTGGGGTATTCTCACGACTAAAATAAGGGTAGTTTCAGTTTTTTATGTAGTTTTGAACGAGGCACCGAAAATTTTAGGTCAAAAATGTTTACTACTCACCCGTGAGGATGTTAGTTCGATCCTGACCCAGTACCACTGCAGTGACAAAATAACGGTGAAAGAAGATGACATTAGAAAACCTGCAATCCTGCTGTTGTGTAAAATAGACAAGGCAATGGATAATCCTTGTTGTACCTACTCCAGTATCCGTAGGGAACTTAATTCTCGAAGTTGTAAACGAGTACGCCACCTGGAACAAGTAATCCAGTTAAGTAGGTCTAACTTTGAGAAAGAGGACAATGCGAATCCAACTCGGCTAGGCAGCATGCGGAAAGACGAGACGAAAGACTTCAGCCAGTGTATGTTAGCAGTGATTACATACAGTTCCAAAACATGGTCTCAAGCTCAAAATAACACGACAAGCAATGAAAATCTCTAGGTTGCGGATCAAATAGACGATGGAATCAGAAATGAGGAGAAATGTACGAAAACTACGTTAGCGGACATAGCACTGAGAATTAGGAAGCTCCATTGGCAATAAGCAGGACACATATCGCGAATAACTGATGAGTGTTATTCCACATACTAACTTCCACATTTTGGTATAATAAAAAGGAAACCACCTTTAAAGACACAAAATCCCTTACACCTCGCGTTATCATTTGTTTGTTGATCATTTTTATAACTATGTAACCTGACACGCAACAAAAAGTGCCAGGCATTTCAATGAAAATCGCTTGCACAGACTCGAAAATACATTATGAGAATGGACCTGCTGATTTTGGTTGCGTGTCAGGTCAGGTCTTTCGTGAAGGTCGAAGTCAATTGTTTATTTAAACTTTATTAAACTGTATGCTGTACAGTTGGCGGACTTAATGCCTAATTTTCTACCAGTCAAGCACCTGGTTATGCAGAGAGTTTAATCAGTGGCGGAATATTAATAATATGTGAGAAGAGTGGTAAGAAAAAGAAGTAAAATGCACTAACATAGACATACATACTTATATTAATCAAATACATAATAGGATACATAAGCAAAAGAATAATAAACGAACATAGAATACATAAACTTAATAAATACAAAATTATGATTATGTATTGTTTATGTTTAATGAATTAGTTATGTTGCATAGAAATCGGAATTTCGGTTCTTGAGAACTTTAGTCTGCGAATAATTGTTTTTAGAATCTTATGTACTTGTAAGCTTGGCCCGTGAATATGTTTATCTAGCGGTCGCAGTGAACACTTTTTTTCCCGGTCCATATATAAATAGTCCTCATAATTTAAATATTTATTATCCTATTCGGGGTAGGTGATAAATCTAACAAAATAAAAATCATGAAAATCGGTCAACACGTTCTCGAGTCATAAGTGGTGTAACTAAAACGACTTTCTGCTTTGCATTATGGAAGTAGGAAAAGGAGAAAAAAGAAGAAGATTTTTTTTCTTCAGTTGTGTGTGCAGAAAATTATGTGTGCATAAATATCGAGTCGTACGGATGACCTAGCCAAATTTTCGGAGTCATTATTTAAAAGTGGACTGAAATGTGTGATGAATAATTAAGACATTTCTTAGTACATAATAAAAATCATTATCTTTAATGCTTTGAAAATGTACCGAAACCAGGTAAATCATTGATAAGCCAATTAATAACGATGATGTTTGCTGAAATGGAAATTATGCAATAAAAAGTAAAAAAAACGCATTCGTTTTATTTTATTTAAAAAAATATATTTTAGAGTCGGTGTATGATGTCAAGCTTACACCAAAGTCTACACACATCAGGCACCGACTCCAAAAGAATTCGTTTCACAAATAGAAGACAAATACATAACTTTGAGCTTTTTATTCAGTTTTTTTAAATCGGTTTAATTTTTAAAATTATGATTTTTGAATTATGATGCGGGCCTCAACACCCCATGGACCAGCCGTTCCAAAAGCTACCGGAATGAAGTTGTACATCGAACACATATTCATCATATTTTTGACACATATTTCCTAAGCTTAACTACGTCGGTTAGCCCAGTATTTCCAGAAACGTGTAGTATCAATTACAACTCGGTAGCAAGTTTATCGATTCTTGCGGTGAAAGAAGTAAGAAAGTTACACATTGTCACACTCAGATGTATAAAAGTAAATAAATAAAAGCGGAGAAAGACTTTCTTAGTTCTTAACTGAATTAGAAGTTCTTTATGTATTTGTGGTCATTACTGACTTTAATGTTTATTGTGAGTATTTGCTTAGACTCTGAAAATGAATTTTCTCTCTCGTGTCCAAATTTAGTAAATAGTTAATTTCACTTCAGTATTTTTTTTTAAATTGGTCCAGTAATTTCTGAGATAATCGCGTTCAAACAAACTCTTTAGCTTCAGTTGTAGAACAATGTACAATATTCTAAATTCTTTACTACTTTATTAATAACAAACAAGAAAAAATAAAACTAAGACATGCAACATAAAAAATAATTACTTAGTCTACCTATTCAAAAACGAAAAATATAAATATTCTAAATGTTTTATTTGTTAGTTAATAGCTTTTGCGTTCTAGAAACAGGCCTTCTTGGAAATATTATATCAAATATCAAAGTTTAAAGAATTGTGGTTAAAGCGGCCACTTAGAACTTTGGACTTTGAACTGCTAAGTTACATCCGACATATTGATCGGATTGAATTGAGGAGTCTCAAATATCCAGATGGCTAGGATTGGTGTGTAGATTTGGTTATGTTTACACAACCACGTATAGTACCTCATCCATATCTTAACCCATGGCCTTAATATCAGACGGAATGAAATAGTCGTGTAGATTGAAAAATATGATGATTTATTTTCATACAATAATTAACAATAATAACTACGCCATATCGACGCTAGTGACTCCACAATGAAAGTACATATGTTTCTCTTAAATATAAGTTTAACTAGAAGTATTCACTTGTTATTAAATATAAATCAAAAACTACTAGACCGATTTTGACTAAACTTATACTGTACCCTTAGTTGAACTATACCTGAATGAACTAAAGAATTATCTCGCTATGACTTGAAAATGTACTTACAAAATTATGCGCACGTGTGTGGAAGCCTTAAGATCAACATACTCAAATATTATAAAATACAAACAATTCACCCACACACATTAAATTTATAACTTCCTCTTTGAAGTCGGCAAAAATAGGGCTCGTGGCAGTTCATGAAATTAGCGCGTTAAAACAATAAAGAAACTTTTCAGCTTCATAATTTTGGTATACCGAGAGCTCGACATGTTTTTACAATTTCAGCCCAGATCCTCTCAAAGGCTTTGAAAAGAATCGATCAATATGAATACTCAGCATGACACCCACATTCATTCGAATATATTTCCTATTTGATTGATATGTCAGCTAGGCTATTCATGATATTTGCGGCTTTGGCATAATCTTATTTTTGTATCTATTTTTTTATTCAATAGAGTGATATGAAATCTATATAGGTATAGGATATTTACTTTACTATGTTAAGTCAAAAAAATTTTACTACAAATATATAATTACTTCTCTACCTATTTTATAAGCTAAGCATTTTGGTAATAAGCGCCTATCAGATACATAGCCGATCAGATAATGCTATTTTGATGTTTTCAATTCTAACCCAAAATGTATGGAAGGAATGTCAAACTTCCTGACTTTAACTTCAAACCTGTTGTTTTGTTATCGGGCTTACCGTATGGGTCTACTGTGCGATACTTTTTTCTAAACTAAGTAGGATAGTGATCGTTATGTTTATCACACTGTAGTTGTTAATTCTGGAGCAAGAATCTTACCTTTTCGTGACACAGTCTTGACTTGACTTTATTTTTTATTTATTTATACTTTATTGCACACGCAAAAATGTACAAAAGGTTGACTTAACGCCATATGGCATTCTCTACCAGTCATACCTGTGGGCTAAGCAGAAATGATTGTGGGCGGTGCGACAGACAAAAATAAAATAAGTTGCTATTTTAAGAAAAAAACAAAATGCACTAAAAAGTCTTAAATAAACTCTTCACTATTGAAAGGAAAGGAATCCGTTTTAGGCAAAGAATTTCGTTTTGGAGTCGGTGCTGTGATAGTTGATGCTTGATGGTCAAAGTGATTCCTTTCCTTTCAATAGTGAAGAGTTTATTTAAGACTTTTTAGTGCATTTTGGTTTTGAAGTCGGTTTTTACTTTTTTTAAAAGTTTATTTTATTTCTTTATTTTTAGTGATTACATAAGAGGGGGGAGGGGGGGAGTTGCACCTTATGATTCTATTTTTACGAAGCTACAAATTACCTATCATAAGTTTGGTCATTATAATTACTGAACTCCTAGGCGTTAAGGAGTTCCACCATCAGCTCAGCCCTACAAAATGTTGACTATCAGACGTAACAACACGTCCACATTAAGATTCTAGTAAAGAAACACTATACGTGCCTTTAAAATTTGAGGGTTTTCCTCGAATACATCAAGATCCCATCATCAGATCCCAAAATGGAAAAAATGGGACCAACTAGAAGGTATACCCTCTAAGTAGGTGAAAAATTTTTTCGATTCGGTCGACAAACGACTGAGATATAAGGTAACATACATACAAAAAAAAAATGATAAAAAAAAACAAACAGTCGAATTGATAACCTCCTCCTTTTTTGAAGTCGGTTAAAAAAAGGAAAAGACTAGCACGGAAGGTAATCAATTACTTTATCTGGGTACCGAGAAGTAAATATTTTAAGCTTTTATTGATTATACTTACTTAATTAATACTAATTTTTATAAAGAGAATAAGTGAAGTGTGTATCGTAGACGTGAGCCTTTAGTTACTGTCTGTACGTGTATTTAATCGGAAATAAATGATTTAAAAATTAACAATTTATAAAAAAATAACTTGTTTTAATTGAAAACATCAGAATATCATACTTTGAGAAGCTAAATTATACTACACCAACGCATTCGCATGCGGCAGCGATACGACTGAACTATACCGCCCCTGTCGGTTTCAATGCATCCTAACGCATCTATCACATCTAGTATCTTAAAGTGAGACAAAACATAATATGGGGATTCCGCAAGCCGCATGCGAATGCATTCATGTACTAACGCGGTATACAATCTCAGATAAAAATGACCAAGCACAACACACCAAAAAACCATTTGGTACGGACCATTTTCTGGCCTGCGTCTATTTACGAAATCCAATATTTTCCAGCTGTGATATATAGAAATATTTCTGAAGCGAGAGGTCATTGTCAATAATGAGGCCAGCAATTTCACGCGCGACCTCTACCGGCGTATCTTACGAGCCAGCCGCTTATAGGGAGTAGACGGGAGACTTTGTGTTAAGTGACTAAAAGAAACAAATGGACATTGCTACAGAAGGGCACTTTTTTCTCCATTCGGTGGTTTATTTTTAATTTGGATTTTGTAGTAGTTTAAATATTAAAAAATGAAGTTTACTCCATCCTGAAACATAAAATAACGATTTGCCTAAATTTTGTTGATTGATTTATGAGAAAAGTTAGGCTCCGAATTGAGAAAGCACCGAATTGAGAAAACGATGCACCGAATTGAGATAATGAATCACCGAATTGAGAATAGATGCAACATTATCTAATGTATTGTATTGCATTTTATTGTGTATATATAATGTATTTGAATGATCAAAATAAAAAAAAATACCTAAAGCGTTATGTTAACTGACTGCTGGTCTATCGGTTTATTAGTTTATGTGCCTATCTATATCAATAATTCTTTGTAATGTTAATAATAAAAAAAAACTGATCAACATGTTTATTTTTCGATATAACTAATAATCAGTCTTGTTTTTAAAACTCAAACAATTTAAACATTACAATTTTCAAAGAGGATAACACAATACTATTTATTATCGATATATTTATATTTTTATTGTTTTAAATATTTATATTGTCTTTTTATCTTTATTGTCTTTATTGTATATATTTATATCTTAGTCTTATCCTTATTCTTTATTGCTTTACTTAATTGAAGCGCTAAAGGAATCATTCTGCTAACTGAACAAAGTTCAAATTCACCACATGATAGTAGCTAGTTACGTATTGGGAGCCGGGTGGGGAGTTTTTAAAAACTAACTAAATTAATTAAAATTAAAATGCGAGTAATGTCTGCACAGATTCGAAGACGATTTATTACTGGCTAACTAATTCTAAATACAGGCACGGGCCGTTGAGGCTGAAACGGCTAAGTCGATAATAAAATACATGAGCTTGCCCTTAAATTTGCTGAGGCAACCCTAGTCTAAGACAGAAGGGAGAGGGGGTTCCATAACTCCTCCCTCCCTAAGAGTGAAACTATCAGAACGATCATTTTCAATATCTTTCCGATCATTTCGCAAAAATTTAATAACCTTTTACGCAACACATATAAAGGGAATACAATTAAACATAATATAACTAAACATAATATGACAAAATAACCTAAATTAACACTGAAGTTAATGTCTTTTCTAGCACTCAAAACACTTTCCACTTCCGCACTGTGCTTTAGAGCATATGACATATATTTTATTTCATCCAGGTTAACTCCAACCATGTTTAGTGCGTGTGTGCTTGATAGATTCGTATGACCGTGCATCACAGGTAAGTTTATGATCGGGATCGGTTTCGCGGTATCTAGCAACTCGTAGATATGGTGATTGATTTTGAGTCCAAGGACTTCTAGGTTGCAGGGTTCATCAATAGTAACGAGGTAAGTCCCAAAAATAGGCTGCTTACTGTTCTGGTCGTGGTTATCACACAGACTAGTTATCGTTGTTAGTCTTCGACTATACAAGATCCAATTGTTGGTATTAACCCTCTGGATTCTTAGTTCTTCGATTTGAATTTGATGCTGGTGACAATGTGTGAGAGTATCGTCAAATTCCATAAGCTGCTCCGCACATGTAGGTTCATAGCTGACAGCTTGGTTGTCTGTCGTACATAAGAAGTGGTCGCCAGCAGCGAGCGCGCGGCATGGCTTGGAAATTGGTTAGTAATTAGACTTTCTCGCCAATAGGTAAGGAAATTCAGGAAAGATTGATATTGTGATGTTTTGTGACTCGTGGAATATTGGTAAGGAATAAATCTTATAATAACTATAAGTATGATTATCAGTTATTGGTATCACCATTATAAATGTTATCTTGTCTTTCTTAACGTATGATTTGACAAACATTGTTTCCTCTAGTTTAAAAAAAAATCCTCTAATTTAATACCTCGTTAGGTAAATACATAATATTTGCAAATTGAGCTATCGATTTTAAATGATTTAGTAATTCTTTCGAATTAACTATGGATTGATGTAAAACTGACAATTTACTTAAGACTAGAGCTGTTTCAATCTCCCTCAATTGTAAATTTAGACACACAGGGAAAACGCGGAAACTCCTTGAAAAATCCGATCCGGCTGCGCCAGTTACGTATCGGGAGCCGGGTGGGGAGTTTTTAAAAACTAACTTAATTAATTAAAATTAAAATGCGAGCAATGTCTGCATCGATTCGAAGATGATTTATTACTGGCTAACTAATTCTAAATACAGGCACGGGCCGTTGGGGCTGAAACGGCTAAGTCGATAATAAAATACATGAGCGTGCCCTTAAATATGATAAGGCAAGCCTAATCTAAGACAAAAGGGCGAGGGAGTTCCATAACTAGCTACTTGGTGCAGCATGTTTGTTAGTAAATTATGTCTTCATAATATTTTGTTACATTTAATATTTAAATTCAATTAATCACATAAAATATTTTATAATAATTTAAATACAATTAATCACATAAAATAGGAAATTGAATATGTTAGGTACGTGAATATAATATTGTTAAATTGTTAATTTGTCAATTTTAAGACACTTGTTAGTATTTTTGTACTAACTTACTGATAATTTATAGGGAGATCTGTAATTGGCCATACCCAATGTATTAAAACGTTAGTTATAGCAATGAATGTGCTGTTGATTTTCTCGATAAACAACAATAATCAACAACAACAATTAGCTAAATTAATAATATAAAAGTAAAACCTCAATTCGGTGTAAGTTTTCTCAATTCGGTGCACCATTTTCCACGGAATTGAGATCCATGAAATTGAGAAAATAACACAATACATCAAATTACCCAAAACTGTTATGAGTTACAGTAATTTCTACGAAAAGTAACGATAGAAAGCTGTTAAACACTCAATAGTTTTAGCACAAATCTCATAAAATACTTTGATACATAATTGAGGTGGCACACCGATTTGAGAAATTACCCTGTACCAAAAACATCGAACGATTTCCTACCTTTGAAAATTGCTCCTAAGTGCTACAGATCTCCCGTTTACACTGTTCGTCCGCTCGGGCGCAACTGTCAGATGACGGGAACAAGTAGTGCGCGTTCCTATTATGCATAGTTAGTGCTACAGGTACATAAAAGTAAATTTCACCGAATTGAGGCACAACCCTCGGACAAAATTTAAATGTGTCACTGTATTCAAATTAAAGGATTCACGATATATGTAAGCACGTATATGGCTTCATTATTTATTCCTTGTTATAGGAATGTAGGAATAATAATCAGCAACTTATTATTTTAAAAGATATGAAACGAAAACGAGTAAATTCTGGAAACCGGACACTCCATTTTAGGCCAAATTCTGCCCGTTTTTGAACTTTCCGATTTTTTTTAGACCGTATGTACAACCTGGTGGTCTTCTTGATATGCTTTCCATCAGGCCAAGAGTTGTATAAATACGTGTGATTTTTTTCAGACACGTTATTCAATTTTAAAGGTAGGTTTTTTGCTCCAGTCGGTCAATCAGTCGCTTCTGTAGAAATGCCCAAATGCTTTTAGACAATAAATTGAATCAGCCGTTGCATTTCAATTCATTATTAAAGTATATTTTATTTTAAAAAATGTTCAAACATTTCCGCTAAGCGACGCCAGCGCAGGCAACTAACAACACAAACCGTCACCGTGATGAGTATTAGTTCAGGCAAATGCAGGATGCGCAACCCGTCCTTCCTCAATACGCATGTGGCACAGAAAAAATATGCCGTAGACATAGAATTGGGTATGTCCTAAGTTGGAACAGTTAATTGCAAATATCACAAAATTAATATTAAAAATATACTGATTTCAAAAACTAACTAAAAAGATTAAAATAACACATTTTCATTGTAGTTGCAACGAATGCAAATAGGTTTGTTTCTCAGTAGAGGAAAAATGCGTTGTTTTACGCTTATTAGTCCGTTTTAAAGGTGGTATAATCACCAGACCGATTTTGATGAAATGTACACTTTACCTAATGGAACTAAAGTAGTTTATGAAACTGGTACATAATGAGAGGTATTATACACGAGTGTGAGTTTAAAAAAACGAGCGAAGCGAGTATTTTAAAAGTATCACACGAGTGTATAATACCTAGTTATGTGCAGTTTCATACACTACTTTATCTACTCTCATTGAATACGAACATATCAAATAAAAGATAAAGATTTCCATGCTAAAAAGTCTTGATAACATTTATCGTATAATTTTCTTGACTTTACTGGTACCTAGTAGATTAAGACAGACTGCTGTCGCAGTCTCTAAAATGTCGGGCGGCGTCAAATTTTCTGCACTTTCACTATCAGACATTTTAATAAACACTAATAATTATCTACCGAAACACAAACGTACTATAACGCCTAAATTCCCGTTATCACCGCGCATGCGCCAAAGCGCGCGCAGCCACAGATAAAAAATTAAATAGATGTATCTATGATCTGTAATCTGTATCGTAATGAAAAAAAAATATTATAACATTATTTTGTTAGAGAAATAGTGTCATAATTTTTTTTTTTAATTTCATTTCGATATACTATTTATAAAGTACGTCTATATAAACTCGTTATGAGTTTTGTATTTTGAATTTAACGATATGAGAGTAGATAAAAAAATAAATCATCTCGCTATAACTATTTGTTTTCTAGTAATCCGTGCACAAACATACATTAGGAAGCCTTTATAGATCAACATACTCAAATAATATCAAATTCTAACAACTGCATAACACACAACACATTGCATTTATTACCTGTTTTTTTGAAGTCGGTAAAAAAGTCGCAGATCAATACAGCCACATGACAAAGGCCAAAAGTCTTCAGCATGTCCCACCCTTATTGAGCAAGCGATTCGCTGAGCCATTGATCTTTGCTAGTGATAATGGGTCTTGTTAAGCGATGCCCGACGGATATTAAAATCTTCGGCCCCCTTGATTGTTACACGCAAACATCTATAGTCATTTTAGCGTGATAGAAACATATTGCAATATCTCTTTTTGTAACGTTGCGTGACGAAATATATTGGGTGTGCCTAAATCAAAATATTACTGTCATTAATTGTGTATTATATTTTATTGGCTGTGTTGTTACTTTACTTACATCAACATTATTTAAGTACGACATTATATTAGTTTCGTGTTTTTTTCATGTTAAGATTATTAAAATGATTTCAATGCATCTTTTTTTACTACCACTTTTGCATGCATGTATTTAGCATAGAAATTTAACGAAAAATATGATTATTTGTGACAATAAATTGAGAATTTACTGAATACTTAGAATATAACTTGGACTAACGAAGAAAAGTTGGAGCGCGGAAATTATTTTTGACTGTGTATAAAGTAATCAATTTCGTATTAAATAAAACAGACAAAAGCTCCATTACTTTATAATTATTCAGAATCAAATTAATTGCTAACAAAAATATTCTCTTCCTTAACAAAAACATAAACGTAATTCCGTTCAGGAAAACGTCCAAATTTACTGATACAAAAGCACCACGTCCAAACTTAATTCTGTCGAAGTGCCTGCCCAACAGAATTAGGTAGTTTTTCCTTGGAAAACATTACCCAGTTTGGATGTTTTCTTTTTTGGAACATAAAGAAAGAACACAGTAGATGATTTCACAATTACTAGCGATGCCATACCAGCTTTGCTGTTGAGTTGCGACGACGCTGCGACGTACGAGCGGTGCAACTCCGTCGTTCTTCACTTGTAAACCACATGCCACAAAGTGCGTTGAAACAATGTGTGACGACGCCATTTTTCAAATTGTTTTTTTTTATTTTTATTTCTGTGTATGTCAAATAAACAATAATCCATTCATTCATTCAACGCGTCGTGAGCATGCCGTTCAGATTTGTCGATGATGACGACCCGTCTGGTGTAGTGGTCGAGAAATCGCCTACTACGCAGCGGGTTGCGGGTTCGATCCCTGCACAATACAAACATTTGTGTGCATGAACATGTCTGTTTGTATTGGTCTGGGTGTTTTCTATGTATATCATGTATGTATTTACAAACAAAAAGTACTTAAGTATTATATCCGTTGTCTGGCACCCATAACTCAAGCTTTGAGTAGCTTACTTTGGGACTAGATGGCGATGTGTGAGAATATCCAAAGGATATTTATTTATTTATTATTTATTTGTATGTTTATACCGTTCAAATTTATATGATCCGACGACAGAGCGTCGACACACCAAATTAGCAACGCTTGTGTGGCTTTGCTAGTATACGATATATGATTCAATCGACACAGTTTCCTTAAAAATTAGGAATCTGACAAACGTTAGCTTAAACTCCATGAATAGAGCTATCTATGCAGAGTGTTGTTTTTGTCAGCGACTAGCGACCCAGATGTCGTTGTTCAAATGCCAATATATTTTTATAAATGGTAAAATACCCACAAAATCGATATTTTATTGCAATACAGCGAGCGAGTCAAAACTATCAACACCTGGTCGCCTCTTCGCAGCTTTCTAGCTACGCCGTAGTATTTCGTAGATTCGCAATTGGTTGGTTTTTTTTTTAAATGTTGTCAAGAGGTTCAATTTATAAAAGTTGCATATAATTGAAAATATTTTTAAGAATATGCATAACTCATATTATCATCCCTAAGTTGGATGTCACTGACCAAAACAACATCCTGTATAAAATTACCGGCGTTTCATTCAATACAATGAGTGATGGAGAACTTAGAATTACTTAAAGCATATTAAATATCCAATTTAGCAATTATCTCTTCAAACATACTGGAATGTGGGAAAATTAAGATGACAATGTTTCTTTTGGAATCTCCTTTACTAAGTCATTTTTTTACCAAAATCTATACAGTCATCACGAATAACGTATGGGTAAAGTTATATACTTTAATGTGAACCAAGGCTCTATAAAACAGGTTTTCAGCAGGTACACGTTTTTATATCTTAATTTATCCCTTAGTAAAAGATGGTATTTGGGCTTCCATACATAAAACTAAAACAAAAAAATGGTCAAATCTACGCTTGTCTATGGATAGGTTTTGTGTGGCAAATGTAAAATGAAATGACATTCAGGTTTCTAAAACAATATTCTCTAAAAGTCTAACGTTTGAGCGATAGACGCTCCCAAAGTGGTTAAATGGGCGTCCCTCTCCCCCTCTAATTTTAAAACTAAGCGAGTGTAAATTTTGAAAAAAATAAACGATGTAATTTTGTACAAAAACTTTCAACGAAAAGTCTGGTTTAAACAGAATCCAATTACTAGTTTTTAAGATGTAGCACATTTTCAACAACACTATGAAAAACACAGTTATAATAATTGCTGTCAATAAAATATTGCGGTATCTGGGCTAAGTGGAAGTAAGTGGATCCCTAATTTATTAAAAGTACGGAATTTCAGTCCAACTCGCACTTGGCCGGTTTTTTTTTCTCGCTTCAACGTTCACCCATCAAAACACATTCACCTATCAAATACTAAATACTTAAACATCAACACTTGAAATAAACATAAACTGTTTAAGGTAGGGCCCGTCGTAGTACATGATAAATCAGGCAAAAGTCTAAACTACAGCCAACTACAGACAGCCAACATCTATACATTCTTAACTTTGCCGGATATATATCCATTTTGATATTCTAAAGTCAAGAAAAAAAATAAAAAAATAAGACATGCATGCAACATAAAAAAATTTTTTTTTAAAGCTACCTATTTCCAAATGGAACCATTTTTTTGCGGCAAGAATTATGATGGAGGCTATATTTCTGCATTGTATAGCTCTTTTACAGTTATTCTCATTCAAAAACAGAAAAGATAGAAATATATGTTGTGTTTACATTAGAAATATACCTAAACTCTTCTCTGATACCATTTGCAAGACTGTTGAACTGTAAAACGCGATCATAAGAGCAACTTGAGTTTCAGCAAATGGCTTTTAACGAGCCCTTTTGATACCATTTGATTTCCTCTTCGGGGTAATAAGACTTTCTTCGGCCCTATTTTTAAATCACTCGCGTCAATATGGCGTGTATTTTTTTGTTATGTTCGCTTTTCGAATAAAAATAATTTGGAAATTGCAGTAATTTAAAAAAACAGTGACTCAATTTTGTAACTACTCGCATGTCACTTAGCGTGATTTTCAAAATCGATTTTTGGGCGAAAATCAATTTAAAAAACAACAATAATACAGCTCTCAGCATAGACACATGTATTGTGAAACTAGATTTTTCTTTTTTAAGATCATTACCTTTTCAACTGATGTAGTTTTAACTGATTTTCTTTAAAAAAAATAATATTAACCAAAGAATATCCCAAGCCATATTGACGCGAGTGTTTAAAAATTCAGCTCCTAGGGCCCTATTTTTTAATCACTCGCTTTAATATGGTGTGTAAACTTCGTATGAAAACGAATTATTTTTCAATGAGAATCACGCGGAATATAGACGTAATTACTTACAATATTGAGTGATAATTTGTCGAATCACTTTTGAGTGGAATTATACTAATTTTCATTGGAAAATTGGACATTAATCAATGATATCACACGCCACGTTGACACGAGTGTTTAAAAAATACAACTCCTGGTTTGCTGATTTCATTTTGTAGTATCTATTGACAAAGGGTTTATGGGTATTGAACGGTTTGTGTTTTGTTAGAACAAACCTTGGGCCAGAACAAATAAAAGCAGTTAGCATTGCTCATTGAAAATGGATCCTCGTTTGTTGTTATTCATGATTTGTATTACTTACGTATCATATCAAAAAAAATGAAGAAAAAAAAACCGGCCATGTGCGAGTCGAACTCGGGCACTGAGGGTTTTCGTGACAACTTTAACTTAATAAGGATTTCACTTACTCCCACTTAGCCAAAATACCACAATATACCGCAAAAATAACTTTCATAGGTACTTAGTTTTTCATAGTATTTGTATGAAGGACAAAGCGCGGTGGTATATGTGCGGTTGTTGAAAATATGCTAAATTAAAAAACCACTAGTTCGATCTCGTTCAAACCAATTTTAGTTAAAGGAAAGCACTATTTCCTACATTTTTTCAAAATTGACAATTGTTTCTTAAAAAGTTAGAGGGGTGGGGGACGCCCAGTTGGAAGCGTCTATCTCCCAAATGTTAGAAACCTCGTTGTCGATTTAAAAGACCTATCCATAGACACCCCCATGCATAGGTTTGAGGTAATATGTTTTTTTGTTTCAGTTCCATGTATGGGAGCCCCCCTCAGATGACATTTTATTTTTTTATTTTTTGTTGTATGAGAATCGTAAAGCAGTTAACAAGATACACATATCTGCCATGTTTCGTCTGTGTAATGCTAATAGGTTCAGAATAAAGTGGCTGTGACATACGGACGTACAGACAGACTTCACGAAACTATAAGGGTTTCGAATCCTAAAAATGACCTTGTAAAGATCGAAGGGTTACAAAGAATGCAGACAACTTGCAACCGGTCGCTGTGGAAAACCGTGGGGGAGGCCTATGTTCAGCTCAGCAGTGGACGTCCTTTGGCTGATAACGACGATGATATTATATTTCAAGTCCAAATATAGGTGTTATAATCAAAGTATTCACGTTGTCACGAAACAAGACTGAAAATTACCATCACAAACACACACCGGATGTCGAATTTATCCAAAGAACGCACGGAAAATTATTCACAAGTGAAATTATACCTTAGAAAAGTTTCTGCTATTCGTTCTGAATGCCAAATAGGCAGTGAATCAATTTAATATGGAAGTATTTCTTTGATTCAGAAAGAAGTAGTCTGTCAAAAAGAAAGCCAAACTTGCAAGCGATGTGGTTGCAAGTTTTAATGTGGCAGACGCACTGTAAAGTGTGTCCAAGCAAATATATGTGTCCCAATGTTTGTAGGTGATTAATATAACCTAAAACATAGTGACTTTTTTTAATATTGATTTCAACGTAATAACCATGTTACGGCTCTACCTAAAGAGCTTTTACCAATATGATTAAAAGTTCATTAGCACTAACACATATTTATCTATCCAATCGTTTTGACTGCCAAAAGACAAATAGAATCAATGTGTATATAAATGTTGATGCATTTATCTAGATTGATGTCATTGCTTTGTTAGTCACTACAAGAATTTCCTAAAATGTATAGGTTAGGTACTGAATATGAGTATGTAAAAAAAAATACTACAAAAACAAATACACTACAAGGTCTTAAATAAACTCTTGACTCTTTTAATTTAATGAGAGGACTCTTTTTTAGACGAACAATTACTTTTTGGAGTCCTAACATAAGTTCTGGCATCATAATCACTGTACTACTAAGCGTTTAGGTGTTCCACCATCAGTTCAGCTCCAAAATCAAAATAGTAGAAGCTCACAGACGCAATGATATAACAATTAGATACTAGTACAAAAAATATTATATTTGACTTCAAGATTTGAGTATTTACCTCGATTATATTCAAACTTCATCATTAGATCCCAATTTTGCCAATGGGACCAACTACATATATGGTAACCCTCTAAGTTGGTAAAAAATTAATAATGCCCAATATTAATAGGGGCCTTATAAGGAAGTTCAAAATCACACACAGAGCGATGGAGTTTCTCTACGAGATCGAATCAGGAATGAAGAGATACGTGGCAGAACTATAAGCTCAAGTGGCAGTGGGCAGGGCACATGGCGCGAAGAACTGATAGCCGTTGAGGCAGAAAAGTGCTAGATTGGACCCTTCGACAGTAGACGCAGCGTAGGATGTCCACCAACAAGATGGTCAAACGACCTTGTTAAGACCGCAGACACAAACTGGTTGCAAACCGTTTGTGATCGGTCGCTGTGGAAAATCTTAGGGGAGACCTTTGTTTGGATAAAAATGATAATGATGATGATTTGATTAAAAAAGTGGTCTACAAATGACTGAGATGTAAGGTAACATACCTATATACAAAAAACAACATACAGTTGAATTGATAACCTCCTCCTTTTTTAAGTCGGTTAAAAGGCGTCGACTGACATTTCGCAGTTCCTATGCTTCGCTTGCTTCCATAACTTATCGTGCATTGTAAATAGGTGATGAGGTGGGTTTCGCACACGTTCATCTGCATTATGAATGAATGATCAGATACTACGAGTGGAGGAAAGGTTTGTGTAATAATCAGAGTTATTTTATACATTTTTGATAACACACCGATATCTTATGTAAAATAAAGTCGTGTTTGCAACACCTGTTCATAACTTTTTTTTTCTTTTCTTAGACAGTCACAGACTTGACGTGTATGGAATGAAAACGCCCAGTTAGCGTTAGACACGGGGTTCAATTCCTCGTCTGTCACAGCCAAAGTTGATTTTTACAAGTAAAATTTATGTTATTAAGTTTGTATAGTGACAAAATACTATGAAAACAAGTATGTAATAATAATGGTGGTTTATTTTTTAAATTATAGAACTCATGAACATATGTTTCTTGTTCGTTTCGCCGTGAATACACCAACGCGTTTGCATGCGGCAGCGATACCGTGGAACAATACCGACAAGAATGCAACTATAATATTTAGCTATGCTACTTTGTAGCGAAAAATAGCAAGCGATGGTATACTACCGGTTTTATAGGGCATATATGAGAGATAAAACATATTTTTATCTAAGTAAACATTATTTCATATGCTTACTACGTTACACCTAATGGACTTCGTATCCTGAACACCCTTATATCCAACCACATCTGTTCTAGACATTCTGCGGTTAATAAATTATATTAGTTTGTGTACTGGAATAAGCAGGAAATCTTACTGTAGTCTTTTTGTAAGCAGGAGATTACCTAGGCCTTTTTTTAAATAACACAGAATCTGATTTTTGGCAGTCACCACGATGATGCTGCGATGGAAACCTCGGAATCATTCACCCGTCGAACTCCAGGAGCCGAAATTCAATGAGACAAATTTGTGTTTTATTGATAGTTGTTTTTTTATTAAGATGAAAACAATTTCAGTATTTGTTTGAGATTCTAAAGATGTATGTTTTTTTAATGAAATCACGAAAACACTTTTCCAATGCTATCTGGTTTTTGACAGATCTCAAGACTTTCATTACAGGTTAATATTGATACTCACAACTTTTGAATTGGAATTATAATCAGAATATGAAACAAATCTGTACTTTACACAAAAAATCTCGGTCTAATGGTTATCAATAGATATAATAATAATTACATTTATTATATCATATTCTCTTTACAAAAACATTCCTATAAACACCGTCTAACTGAGAATTGTATTTTACTAGGTGCAAATTTGCCCACCCATCTTACGTATTCACTCTACGGAATCGCCAAACACCCGGATATTATATTCCCGAGGTATCCCGATCCTGCGTTATATTCGCCTGAAAATATCATTTCTCATGTTTTCTCCTTGACCCTGATAAATATTTTGCTGTATACGAATAGCTGGTAATACAGTTTTTTGTTCGGTCGCTTCTGTAATGATGGCCGATTCCGAATACAGTTAGTTTCTGAAGTTTCTTTTTTTCTATGTGGGGTATTCTCACGACTAAAATAAGGGTAGTTTCAGTTTTTTATGTAGTTTTGAACGAGGCACCGAAAATTTTAGGTCAAAAATGTTTACTACTCACCCGTGAGGATGTTAGTTCGATCCTGACCCAGTACCACTGCAGTGACAAAATAACGGTGAAAGAAGATGACATTAGAAAACCTGCAATCCTGCTGTTGTGTAAAATAGACAAGGCAATGGATAATCCTTGTTGTACCTACTCCAGTATCCGTAGGGAACTTAATTCTCGAAGTTGTAAACGAGTACGCCACCTGGAACAAGTAATCCAGTTAAGTAGGTCTAACTTTGAGAAAGAGGACAATGCGAATCCAACTCGGCTAGGCAGCATGCGGAAAGACGAGACGAAAGACTTCAGCCAGTGTATGTTAGCAGTGATTACATACAGTTCCAAAACATGGTCTCAAGCTCAAAATAACACGACAAGCAATGAAAATCTCTAGGTTGCGGATCAAATAGACGATGGAATCAGAAATGAGGAGAAATGTACGAAAACTACGTTAGCGGACATAGCACTGAGAATTAGGAAGCTCCATTGGCAATAAGCAGGACACATATCGCGAATAACTGATGAGTGTTATTCCACATACTAACTTCCACATTTTGGTATAATAAAAAGGAAACCACCTTTAAAGACACAAAATCCCTTACACCTCGCGTTATCATTTGTTTGTTGATCATTTTTATAACTATGTAACCTGACACGCAACAAAAAGTGCCAGGCATTTCAATGAAAATCGCTTGCACAGACTCGAAAATACATTATGAGAATGGACCTGCTGATTTTGGTTGCGTGTCAGGTCAGGTCTTTCGTGAAGGTCGAAGTCAATTGTTTATTTAAACTTTATTAAACTGTATGCTGTACAGTTGGCGGACTTAATGCCTAATTTTCTACCAGTCAAGCACCTGGTTATGCAGAGAGTTTAATCAGTGGCGGAATATTAATAATATGTGAGAAGAGTGGTAAGAAAAAGAAGTAAAATGCACTAACATAGACATACATACTTATATTAATCAAATACATAATAGGATACATAAGCAAAAGAATAATAAACGAACATAGAATACATAAACTTAATAAATACAAAATTATGATTATGTATTGTTTATGTTTAATGAATTAGTTATGTTGCATAGAAATCGGAATTTCGGTTCTTGAGAACTTTAGTCTGCGAATAATTGTTTTTAGAATCTTATGTACTTGTAAGCTTGGCCCGTGAATATGTTTATCTAGCGGTCGCAGTGAACACTTTTTTTCCCGGTCCATATATAAATAGTCCTCATAATTTAAATATTTATTATCCTATTCGGGGTAGGTGATAAATCTAACAAAATAAAAATCATGAAAATCGGTCAACACGTTCTCGAGTCATAAGTGGTGTAACTAAAACGACTTTCTGCTTTGCATTATGGAAGTAGGAAAAGGAGAAAAAAGAAGAAGATTTTTTTTCTTCAGTTGTGTGTGCAGAAAATTATGTGTGCATAAATATCGAGTCGTACGGATGACCTAGCCAAATTTTCGGAGTCATTATTTAAAAGTGGACTGAAATGTGTGATGAATAATTAAGACATTTCTTAGTACATAATAAAAATCATTATCTTTAATGCTTTGAAAATGTACCGAAACCAGGTAAATCATTGATAAGCCAATTAATAACGATGATGTTTGCTGAAATGGAAATTATGCAATAAAAAGTAAAAAAAACGCATTCGTTTTATTTTATTTAAAAAAATATATTTTAGAGTCGGTGTATGATGTCAAGCTTACACCAAAGTCTACACACATCAGGCACCGACTCCAAAAGAATTCGTTTCACAAATAGAAGACAAATACATAACTTTGAGCTTTTTATTCAGTTTTTTTAAATCGGTTTAATTTTTAAAATTATGATTTTTGAATTATGATGCGGGCCTCAACACCCCATGGACCAGCCGTTCCAAAAGCTACCGGAATGAAGTTGTACATCGAACACATATTCATCATATTTTTGACACATATTTCCTAAGCTTAACTACGTCGGTTAGCCCAGTATTTCCAGAAACGTGTAGTATCAATTACAACTCGGTAGCAAGTTTATCGATTTTTGCGGTGAAAGAAGTTAGAAAGTTACACATTGTCACACTCAGATGTATAAAAGTAAATTAGATAAAAGTGGAGAAAGATTTTCTTAATTCTTAAGTGAATTAGAAGTTGGTTATGTATTTGGGGTCATTACTGACTTTAATACTTATTGTGATTATTTGCGCAGACTCAGAAAATAAACTTTCTCTCTAGTGGTCAATTTTAGTAAATAGTTAATTTTACTTCAGTTCTAGAACAATGTATAATATTCTTAATGTTTTATTTGTTAATAGCTTTTGCGTTCTAGAAACAGGCCTTCTTGTAAATACTATATCAATTATCAAAGTTTAAAGTATTGTGGTTAAACCGGGCACTGAGAACTTTGGACTGCTAGTTAGAACCGAAATTTTGATCGGATACCTAATTGAGGAGTCTCAAATATCCAGTTGGCTATGATTGGTGTGTAGAATTGTTTATGTTTACTCAACCACATAGAGTACCTCATCCATATCTTAACCAATGGCCTTAATATCAGACGGAATGAAATAGTCGTGTAGATTGAAAAATATGATGATTGATTTTCATAAAATAATTAACAATAATAACTACGCCATATTGACGCTAGTGACTCCAAAACAAAAGTGCATTTGTTTCCCTTAAATATAAGTTTAACTAGAAGTATTCATTTGTAATTAATTTCAATATAACTCAAAAACTACTAGACCGATTTTGGTGAAACTTATACTGTACCCTAAGTTGAAGTATACCTGAATGAACTAAAGAATTATCTCGCTATGACTTGAAAATGTACTTACAAAATTATGCAAACGTGTGTGGAAGCCTTAAGATCAACATACTCAAATATTATAAAATACAAACAATATCTCATAGAAACACATTAAATTTATCACTTCCTTTTTGAATTCGGCAAAAATAGGGCTCGTGGCAGTTCATGAGATTAGCGCGTTAAAACAATAAAGAAACTTTTCAGCTTCATAATTTTGGTATACCGAGAGCTCGACATGTTTTTACAATTTCAGCCCAGATCCTCTCAAAGGCTTTGAAAAGAATCGATCAATATGAATACTCAGCATGACACCCACATTCATTCGAATCTATTTCCTATTTGATTGATATGTCAGCTAGGCTATTCATGATATTTGCGGCTTTGGCATAATCTTATTTTTATATGTATTTTTTTATTCAATACAGTGATATGAAATCTATATAGGTATTGGATATTTACTCTACTATGTTAAGTTAACAAATTTTACTACAATATATAATTACTTCTCTACCTATTTCATAAGCTAAGCATTTTGGTAGTAAGCGCCGTTATTAACATAGCCGATCAGATAATGCTATTTTGATGTTATCAATTCAAACCCAAAATGTATGGAAGGAATGACAAAATTCCTGACTTCAAACCTGTTGTTTTGTTATCGGGCTTACCGTATGGGTCTATTGTGCGATACTTTTTCTAAACGAAGTAGGATAGTGATCGTTATGTTTATCACACTGTAGCTGTTAATTCCGGAGCGAGAATCTTACCTTTTCGTGACACAGTCTTGACTCATCATCATCATCATTATCAGCCAAAGTACGTCCACTGCTGAACATAGGCCTCCCCCACGGCTTTCCATAGTGACCGATCACTAGCGGTCTGCATCCTGTTTGATCCTGCGATCTTTTTAAGGTCGTCTGTCCATCTTGTTGGTGGACGTCCTACGCTGCGTCTTTGGTCGAAGGGAAGGAAGTCTTGACTTGATTTTATTTTTTTATTCTTTATTGCGAAAAAAATGTACAAAAGGTTGACTTAACGCCATATGGCATTTTCTACCAGTCATACCTTTGGGCTAAGCAGAAATGATTGTGGGCGGTGCGACAGACAAAAAGAAAATGAGTTGCTATTTTAAGAAAAAAAGGAAAAGACTAGCACGGGAGGTAATCAATTACTTTATCTGGGTACCGAGAAATAAATACTTTAAGCTTATATCGATTATACTTACTCAATCAATACTAATTTTTATAAAGAGAATAAATGAAGTGTGTACCGTAGACGTTACTGTCTGTACCAGTATTTATTCGGAAATAAATGATTTAAAAATTAACAATTTATAAAAATATAACTTGTTTTAATTGAAAACATCAGAATATCATACTTTGAGAAGCTAAATTATACTACACCAACGCATTCGCATGCGGCAGCGATACGACTGAACTATACCGCCCCTGTCGGTTTCAATGCATCCTAACGCATCTATCACATCTAGTATCTTAAAGTGAGACAAAACATAATATGGGGATTCCGCAAGCCGCATGCGAATGCATTCATGTACTAACGCGGTATACAATCTCAGATCAAAATGACCAAGCAAAACACACCAAAAAACCATTTGGTACGGACCATTTTCTGGCCTGCGTCTATTTACGAAATCCAATATTTTCCAGCAGAGATATACAGAAATATTTCTGAAGCGAGAGGTCATTGTCAATAATGAGGCCAGCAATTTCACGCGCGACCTCTACCGGCGTATCTTACGAGCCAGCCGCTTATAGGGAGTAGACGGGAGACTTTGTGTTAAGCGACTAACAAGAAACAAATGCTTTTAGACAATAAATGGAATCAGCCGTTGCATTGCAAAACTTCATTATTAAAGTATATTTTATTTAAAAAAATGTTCAAACATTTCCGCTAAGCGACTCCGGCGCAGGCAACTAACAACACGAACCGTCACCGCGATGAGTATTAGTTCAGGCAAATGCAGGATGCGCAACCCGTCCTTCCTTAATACATATGTGGCACAGGTAAAAATCTGCCGTAGACATAGAATTGGGTATGTCCAAAGTTGCAACAGTTAATTGCAAATGTCACAAAATTAATATTAAAAAATATACTGCTTTCAAAAACTAACTAAAAAGATTAAAATAACACATTTTCCTGTAGTTGCAACGAATTCAAACAAATTTGTTTCTTAGTAGAGGGAAAATGCGTTGTTTTACGCTTATTATTCCGTTTTAAAGGTGGTTTAATCACTAGACCGATTTTGATGAAATTTACACTTTACCCAATGGAACTAAAAAATAAATTTGTTTTCTAGTAATCCGTGGACAAACATACATTAGGAAGCCTTTATAGATTAACATACTCACATATTATCAAATTCCAAGAACTGCATAACACACAGCACATTGCATTTATTACCTGTTTCTTTGAAGTCGGTAAAAAGTCGCAGATCAATACAACCACATGACAAAGGCCAAAAGTCTTCAGCATGTCCCACCCTTATTGAGCAAGCGATTCGCTGAGCCATTGATCTTTGCTAGTGATAATGGATCTTGTTAAGCGATGCCCGATGGATATTAAAATCTTCGGCCCCCTTGTTTGTTACACGTAAACATCTATAGTCATTTTTGCGTGACAGAAACATATTGCAATATCTCTTCTTGTAACGTTGCGTGACGAAATATATTGGGTGTGCCTAAATAAAAATATTGCTGTCATATTCATTGTCTTTTATGCTTTATTGGGTGTGTTGTTACTATACTTACATCGACATTATTTAAGTACGACATTATATTACTTTTTTTTTTTCATGTTAAGATTGTTAAAATGATTTCAATGCATCTTTTTTACTACCAATTTTGCATGCATGTATTTAGCATAGAAATTTAACAAAAAAAAATGATTATTCGTGACAATAAATTGAGAATTTACTAAATACTTAGAATATAACCTGGACTAACGAAGAAAAGTTGGAGCGCGGAAATTATTTTTGACTGTGTATAAAGTAATCAATTTCGTATTTAATAAAACAGACAAAAGCTCCATTACTTTCTTATTATTTAGAATCAAATTAATTGCTAACAAAAATATTCTCTTCCCTAACAAAAACATAAACGTAATTCCGTTCAGGAAAACGTCAAAATTTACTGATACAAAAGCACCACGTGCAAACTTAATTCTGTCGAAGTGCCTGCTCAACAGAATTAGGTAGTTTTTCCTTGGAAAACATTACCCAGTTTGGATCTTTTCTTTTTTGGAACATAAAGAAGGAAAACAGTAGATGATTTCACAATTAGTAGCGATGCCATACCAGCTTTGCTGTTGAGTTGCGACGACGCTGCGACGTACGAGCGGTGCAACTCCGTCGTTCTTCATTCATATGTAAATTACATGCCACAAAGTGCGTTGAAACAACGCCATTTTTTATAATAGTAAATACATTTTTTTTTTTATTTCTGTGTATGTCAAATAAACAATGATTCATTCATTCATTCAACGCGTCGTGAGTATGCCGTTCAGATTTGTATGTTTATACCGTTCAGATTTATATGATCCGACGTCAGAGCGTCGACACACCGTATTAGCAACGCTCGTGTGGCTTTGCTAGTATACGATATATGATTCAATCGACACAGTTTACTTAAAAAATAGGAATCTGACAAACGTTAGCTTAAACTCCATGAATGGAGCTATCTATGCAGAGTGTTGTTTTTGTTAGCGACTAGCGACCCAGATGTTGTTGTTTAAATGCCAATATATTTTTATAAATAGTAAAATACCCAAAAAAACTATATTTTATTGCGATACAGCGAGCGAGTCAAAACTACCAACACCAGGTCGCCTCTTCGCAGCTTTCTAGCTACGCCGTAGTATTTCATAGATTCGCAATTCGTTGTTTTTTTTTTTAGAATGTTGTCAAGAGGTTCAATTTATAAAAGTTGCATTAAATTGAAAATATTTTTAAGAATATGCATAACTCATAATATCATCCCTAAATTGGATGTCACTGACCAAAACAACACACTGTATAAAATTACCGGCGTTTCATTCAATACAATGAGTGATGGAGAACTTAGAATTACTTAAATCATATTTAATATCCAATTTAGCAATTATCTCTTCAATAATAGGTACTGGAATGTGGGAAAATTAAGATGACAATTTTTCTTTTGAAATCTCCTATACTAAGTCAAATTTTTACCAAAATCTATACAGTCATCACGAATAACGTATGGGTAAAGTTATATATTTAATATGAACCAAGGCTCTATAAAACAGGTTTTCAGCAGGTACACGTTTTTATATCTTACTTTATCCCATAGTAAGAGATGGTATTATCCCATAGTGAAAAAATGACTACAAAAACAAATTGCACTGAAAAGTCTTAAATAAACTCTTGACTCTTTTAATTTTATGAAAGGACTCCTTTAGGCAAACAATTCCTTTTTGGAGTCCTAACATAAGTTCTGGCGTCTTAATCACTGTCCTACTAAGCATTTGGGTGCTCCACCATCAGTTCAGCTCCACGAACAAAATGGTAGCTAATAGACGTAAAGATATGAACAATAAGAAACTAGTAGAAAAATACGATATTTGTCTTCAAACTTTGAGTATTTCCCTCGATTACAACAAGAGTCCATCATTAGATCCCAATTTGGCCAATGGGACCAACTAGATGGTAAACCCTCTAAGTAAGTGGAAAAAAATCGGACCATTACCGGATACCAAGATGATAGATGCGCAACACTACGCCGGCAAAATGTTTTTGCATTATTTTAGTATTGGGATTGATTTTATGTATGTTGTGTGAAACATAGTCTCGAGCGATGGATTTCTCTACGAAATCGAATCAGAAATGAGCAGATACGTAAAAGAACTACAAGTGGCAATGGGTAAGGCACGTAACACGAAGAACTGATGGTCGTTGGGGCAAAAAAGTTCTAGATTGGAGACCCTTCCACCGTAGACGTGCTAATGCTAATGCTAATATCTTAAAGCTCTTTGACGCTCTGCACCTATACGGACTGTTCGAGTTAAGCGACCACCAGCTCCATGGATGACCTGCCAAGTTCGTGAAGCGATGACTAGGCGAGATAGCGCATTTCGTCGTTTTAAAAAAGATCGCTGTTTAGATAAGTAGGACGCGTATAAGCGAGCCAGAATCCGCTGCAATAACTTGGTTAGAGCTGCCAGGAAGCCTATGTTCAGCAGTGGACTTTTGGCTAAAATGATGATGATGATTATTATATGTATGTTAGTTTTTAAGGTATTAATTGTATCGGTCTGTGTTGCCTGCAATAAATGATTAAAAAAGCGGCCCACAAATGATTGAGATATAAGGTAACATTTATACAAAAAACAACAAACAGTCGAATTGATACCCTCTTCCTTTTTGAAGTCGGTTAATAAGGCATCAACTTACATTTAACAGTTCCTATTCTTCGCTTGCTGCCATAAGTTATCGTTCATTGTAAATAGGTGATGAGGTGGGTTTCGCACACGTTCATCTGCATTATGAATGAATGATAAGATACTACGTGGCGAGAGTGGAGGAAAGGTTTTTGTAATAATCAGAGTTATTTTATACATTTTTGATAATACATCGATATCTTATATAAAATAAAGTCGTGTTTGCAACACCTGTTCATACCTTAATTTTTGTTTTCTTAGACAGTTACAGACTAGATAGATGTAAACTGTTACTGTAGGTTATTTTCAGTTAGACAGTTTTTAGAAGGCGGTTTTAAATTATATCGGGTGTAACAAAAGGCTTAACGAAGCCGAAGACCACGTATTCTACCCATTTGTACGATCATTTTTTTCCTTGACACTATACCTGGGAAATGACTGGTTACTGAGATATTGAAGGTCAAAGTGAAAATTTTTTTTTTCGAGATTTCTGCATGAAAACCTTCTGTTTATTATTACTAATCTTTTTCCCAAAGACACATGGTGTAAATTTTTTGAACTTTATTAATCCCTCAAGCGTATGTGAACGAGACACAATAGGTATTCTATTGTTATGCGGTCGCATGCGACCGCTCGGGTGTTGAGGTATTAATTAAATCGATTTAAAGACAGCAATCTGCAATGAAGCGCGCAAACGCACACAACAATAATGTCTTAATGTACGTACCCTCGCTGCGTAGCAACGCACTCGTCGAGCGAGGTCGACGAACGCTCACAGATGACCGCACGCGCCCGATCAGCTGTTAGCTGTGTGTGGTTTATTGATAAGATGGCTTGCTGACTTTATTCATTACAACTTAATTTATTGGTTCTTTCTTTAAATCAACTAAATAAACATTAGAATTGATTGTAACGGGATAATTACGGGAATATTATTTTATATGTGACATTCGTATGATGTTCAGATGTATTGAACTAGATTCACAACAACGATCTTTACAAAATATACTATGGCGCGACTCTCCTGATCAAGACATTTTGTGCATTCAGCTAAACACAGTTACATACGGCCTTAAGCCATCATCATATCTTGCCACTCGCTGCCTTATAGAACTCGCAGATAGGTATCAGGATCAGTTCCCTTTAGCATCTCAAGTTCTGAGAAACAATACTTACGTTGATGACGTCTTGTCAAACAGTGACTCTCAGCAAACTTTGGCTCAAATGCAAGATGAGTTAGTCAAATTACTTGCTCTGGGAGGATTTCAGCTGCACAAATGGGCATCAAATTGTAGTAACATTCTTTCAAAAGTACCTAAAGAAGCTCAACACTTTGGTGAGCTAGATCTACAAAACATGACATGTCAGTCAAAACACTGGGTGTTACATTTCATGTCGAGGATGACGTGTTCAAAACCACAATTCCTGAGCCCTACACTAGTCTTAGCGACTCCAAACGTGAAATACTGAGTCACATATCAAAGTTTTATGATCCAATGGGTTTAATTGGTCCCATATTAGTGCAGGCAAAACTAATTATGCAAAGCCTCTGGGCTTCAAACACAGAGTGGGATTCGATTCCTGCTCCTGATATACGAACCATGTGGTCTAATTTTGTAAGGGATTTACACGAAATGAAACAGGTGAGCGTACCCCGCTGTGTGAAACCTCACGATTCACGTATAGTACAACTGATAGGTTTTGCGGACGCCTCCTCAAAGGCGCATGGGTGCTGTCTATATTTGCGCATCATTGATGCCCATGGCAAGGTTCATGTTGAATTGTTATGCTCAAAATCTAGAATAAATCCCCTTCGCAAGCAGCTGACGATACCCAGATTAGAGCTCAATGCTGCAGTGTTGCTGTCAGATTTGACTGGCAAGGTATCGCATGTACTGTCATCTAAAACTCAAATTCATGACATTCACCTCTTCTCTGATTCGCAAATTGTCTTGGCTTGGTTACAAACCGATGTCACAAAACTGCAAACTTATGTAGCAAATCGAGTCAGAGCAATTACAGAGCATGCTCATATAAATGGTCATTGGCATTATGTTAACACAGAGGATAATCCCTCAGATTGTCTGAGCCGAGGCCTTCAGCCTCACGAACTTGAATGTAACGACTTATGGTGGCATGGGCCCTCATTTTTATATGATAGAAATTGCAATTTTAAATCAAACTGTGAACTTCCTACAGAATTGCCAGAATTAAAGTTCCCCAAAGGCAACACTGTTTGCGCAACAATTATATCAGCTTCAGATCTATTTGAAGAGCTTAAAAGGTTCTCAAATATTAATAGAATGATTAGAGTATTAGCCTATGTACTAAGATTTTGTAATAATATAAAGCCTCAAGCTGTAAGGCAGGGTAATTTTCTATCCTCACGTGAACTCAATAAAGCTTTGCAATTGATAATTAAACATGAGCAGGGAAACTTGTATTTACAAGAAATTAAATGTTTGTTAGACCAGACTCCAATCAAGGGTAGTTTAAAACCTCTTTCACCCTTCCTGGATAGTGATGGAATAATTAGAGTAGGTGGCCGTTTAAACAATGCGCCTATATCATATGCAAAACAGCATCCCATTATTTTGCCCAAAGATTCAGATATCACTGCATTAATAATTAGGAACGAACATTTTAAATTGCTTCATGCTAGTCAGAAATTAGTACTAAGTTCACTAAGACAACGATTTTGGATTGTAGACGGTTTACGTGCAGTTAAAAAGATACTACATAAATGTGTAACCTGTTTCAGAATGAAAGCTGCGGCGACCACTCAGCTGATGGGTTCCTTGCCTGCCGATCGAGTCACAGCCTGTCGTCCATTCCAGAAGATCGGGACCGACTTCGCTGGGCCGGTGGCGGTCAAGAATAGCCGAATCAGAAAGCCGGTAATAGGAAAGGGTTACATAGTTTTATTTGTCTGTTTTGTTACAAAAGCAATTCATTTAGAACTCGCTTCTGATCTAACGACAGAAGCCTTCCTAGCTTGTTTTAAACGATTTATCTCACGACGCAACTTGCCCAGCGACGTCTACTGCGACAATGGTTCGACATACAAGGGGGCAAGGAACAAATTAGATGAGTTGTACCGCTTGCACGCTTCTCAGAGCCATCAGACCACTGTACAAACATTTGCTTCAGAAAAGGGTATCGATTTTCACTTTATACCTAGTTATAGTCCAGTTTTTGGTGGGCTCTGGGAAAGCGGTGTTAAAAGTGTCAAATATCACCTGAAAAGAATTGTAGGAAAGGCTTTATTGACTTATGAGCAACTTAACACTGTATTAGTAGAAATAGAAGGAGTCTTAAACTCAAGACCACTTACGGCTGTAACTTCAGATCCAGACGACCTCTCATATTTATCTCCAGGTCATTTTTTGACAGGCGCGCCTCTCAATTGTTATCCTGAGCGCGACCTAACTAATTCCAAAGCAAGTCTAGGTCAATTTTGGTCTGTAATCACTAATATGAAACAAATTTTTTGGAAATATTGGAGTAATAATTATCTTACTATGTTGCAAAACAGACCCAAGTGGCGTGATAGCACACCTAATGTATCTATTGGTAGTTTAGTTATATTGCGAAATGACAATGCGCCTCCTTTGCAATGGCCTATGGCTCGCATTACAAATCTCTTTCCGGGTAAAGACGGCAAAGTACGAGCCGTAGAAGTAAAAACTTCTAATGGTCACAAACATAATAGGTCCATTACAAAGGAGGCGCATTGTCATTTCGCAATATAACTAAACTACCAATAGATACATTAGGTGTGCTATCACGCCAACAATTTATACATCTATTTTACGCTAGGTAAATAAACTAAATGTAACAACTATGTACACAGTGAGTAATACATATTTATTGCCGTAATTAATTTAAGTACTTACTGGTAATTTTCGCTTGCCTGTATTATAGGTAGATAATAAGTATAGGTAAATAATCATGTAACAAACGCACAAGTGTAATATTGAGACAAATATTAGTATATTTAATTGTAGTGGCTATTTAGAGATTGTTTTTGATCTTGCAATGTTCACTATTGATTGCTGTTGTTTAAAGTTTATTAACATTGTATTCATAGCTTTTGTTTCTGAGCCCGCAGCTTATGTTGAGAACAACATAAACAGTATAGCTTTGTGCCAAGGCCGTAATTTATTTTACTTTAAAAAGTTATCACCTTTGCATTGTCTATGCCTCTGCCGATTTCCCTCTCTCTGTTCGATCCTACCAACGGTGCCTGCGGGTCGGCCTCGGTCAATATTTATTAAATTACTTATATTTGTGCGGAATAAACATTGTAAAACGTTATTCACGTCGTGAGCTATCATAAAAGTGTGAATTTGTATTGCTAGCAAAGTTGAAAATAAAAACAGTGTTGGTGTTGTGCAAAGAAACTTTTTCATTTCATCTGCCTGCAGCCCTACACGCCCCCTGGCATTCATCACACACATTTACATGGACAAACCGTCCATGTTGACTTGTCATCAATTACATTCCCTGCCAATTGCAAGCTTGCCGACGCAACTTTTAACGTGCCTGGTGATGTGGACCTATTGCTTGGAGCTGATGTATTCTTTCAGGTGCTGTTGCCGCAGCCTGAGGTGTTGCCTTCACCCACATCGAGTCAACAATTCGCAACACCAACTACATCAGCACCACAGCCTTCAATCATCCACACTGCATTCGGGGTCGTCGTCGCTGGCCGCAGCAACACCAAAACAAGCAATCAGGTTGTATCTTTGTTTTGTAATGAATGTAATTCAAACATTAATGACAACTTGAGTGCATTTTGGAGTACCGAAAAGGTGCCTGAAATCCTCCCAGAGCAAGTAATTTGACTAACTCATCTTGCATTTGAGCCAAAGTTTGCTGAGAGTCACTGTTTGACAAGACGTCATCAACGTAAGTATTGTTTCTCAGAACTTGAGATGCTAAAGGGAACTGATCCTGATACCTATCTGCGAGTTCTATAAGGCAGCGAGTGGCAAGATATGATGATGGCTTAAGGCCGTATGTAACTGTGTTTAGCTGAATGCACAAAATGTCTTGATCAGGAGAGTCGCGCCATAGTATATTTTGTAAAGATCGTTGTTGTGAATCTAGTTCAATACATCTGAACATCATACGAATGTCACATATAAAATAATATTTCTCTAATCTGAATGATAGCAGGACTTCGAATAGATCCTTTTGAACCACAGGACCATTTAAAAGGAGATCATTTAATGAAACTTTGTTTGTTGTTGGCATTGACCCATCAAAAACTGTCCTTAGCTTGGTGGTTTTGCTAGATTCTTTTATAACGGCATGGTGGGGCAGAAAGTAAACCGGGTCCTTAGACAAATCGTAGCTACTTATATCAATAATTGTACCATGCTTCAAAGAAATATATTGATGTATAAATTTAGTATATTCTGTAAGAAGTACTGGGTCTTTTTGCAGTCGCTTCTCAAGGTTATAGAACCTTTTTAGTGCTAATGGAAATGATTCCCCAAGTTCAGAATTGAGTTGTTCTACCGGAACTTTAGTGGGCATTGTGACTGTGAATTTATTGTTTTCGAGCACAGTAGTATCTTTAAAAAGCCTTTCACAATAATCGTGTTCTGGTAATTGCTCTGGGAAGATTTCAGGCACCTTTTCGGTACTCCAAAATGCACTCAAGTTGTCATTAATGTTTGAATTACATTCATTACAAAACAAAGATACAACCTGATTGCTTGTTTTGGTGTTGCTGCGGCCAGCGACGACGACCCCGAATGCAGTGTGGATGATTGAAGGCTGTGGTGCTGATGTAGTTGGTGTTGCGAATTGTTGACTCGATGTGGGTGAAGGCAACACCTCAGGCTGCGGCAACAGCACCTGAAAGAATACATCAGCTCCAAGCAATAGGTCCACATCACCAGGCACGTTAAAAGTTGCGTCGGCAAGCTTGCAATTGGCAGGGAATGTAATTGATGACAAGTCAATGTTAGCTTGAGGCAATCGAGTAGTGATCGTTTTCACAACATGGCAGTTGACATTTACTTTGAATGGATACACCAAAGATTGTACTTCGAGGTTTATACATTTGTCAACAGGTTGGCCAATGTTGGTTATACCCACTATGTGAGTGTTAGTGCGCACAGGAGACAATTTGAGGCGTCCTACAATTTTATTCGTCGCAAGAGAGACTTGTGACCCGCTATCAAGCAGTGCTCTAGCCAGAAATTGTTTGCCATGCTTCCCAGTGAGTTTAACCTGTGCAGTGGGCAACAGTACCTGTGAGTTTAACCCACTGGTGCTAGAAAGCAAGGACACTGAAGGACTAGCATTTTCTTGAGGCTCAATTCCATGCAGGAGGGTATTGTGCTCCCGTTTACATTCGGCACACTTAAAATGATATTTACATTTGCGATTATGCTGTGTCAAACAAATTTTGCAGATTTTGTTGGCTATAGCGAACTCCACACGCTTGTTTTGAGATGCAAGTTTAAAGTTCGGACACTGAAATAATTTATGTGCACTAGACTTACAGTACAAGCATGATGGCTGTCCTTGCTGAGCTGTCACGGAATGGCTGACGAAGCGCTGGGCCTGCCACTGTGGCTTGTGGGCGTTGCTGTCTGTGGTCTCTAGGGCCAGAGTACGCTTCTCCAAGTACTCCAACAGCTCCTTGACTGTAGGCAGCACCTTATTGTTCCTGTCTAATTGGAAAGCGCGACTGGTTACCACGTCCAGTTTGCGCATTATGATACAAACTACCACGCTGTTCCATGATTCCACGGGCTCATTAAGATTTTTTAACGCCGCCAGGTGCTGTTTAATTTCTGAAATCAAATTACGTATATTAGTTGACCGATTCATGATTGGCAAGTCCATAATAGAGTATATATGTTCCTGAACGATTCGCGTTTTGTTGTCATATCGTTCTTTGAGCAACGACAGAGCTTGCTCATAACTGGAGTCAATAAGAGGCAGATTGTTAATGAGAGAATGCGGTTCATCGCATAAAAATCCCTTTAGGTAATACAACTTTTGAACCGAAGTTAAACTGTTGTCATTGTCAATCATGGCTGTAAAAATGTTAATAAATTCATAATATTCAGTATATTTACCTGTGAACTTCCTAATTTCTACGGTTGGCAACTTAATTTTAGAGACCACCTGTGGGTTAGAGCGTTTGGAATCAATTGCCTCGTTGACAGCGGATAGCGCTTCGAGGTATTGCTCCTCAATGGCGGCCACGTCCTCAGAGTCGTCTTCATCAATGGCTATTATTTTGACCGTAACATCGCTGTACTGTTTAAAAACCTCTTTCAGCCTTTCCCGCCTGGTGAGCAGGCGTTGGAGGGATGTTTCCCCCAAGTCGTCGGCCAGCTTTGATAAGCGAGTCAGGCTCGACTTACTGTAGCCACGTGATGCTTTTAATTCCTTTAAATCGGTCATCGTGACGCCGATATTCGATAAATCACTGCTTGAATTCTATTAACTACGACACAAGATAGCTAAAAAAAAACGAGTATGTACTTAATGTCTTTAACGAGAAAACACCATTACTTCTTCGCACCGGTAAATGGCGGAGGCGAAAATGTTGATGAAGATGGCGTCTTTTGTCGACGTCGTCGTACACGCGGAGTACTTAGTAGGTCGCAGGATCCTATTTCGGCGGGCTCCCTCCTGATTGGTCGATCGATGTTTCGCTTCGTTCGCTCGCGGGGGCGCTGTTGGCTAATCGTCCGGCGCGGAAATTGCGGCTACCAATGGCTAGACAGGGTGGTGTTTTCGTAGTGGCGCTGTGGTCGCTCGGCGTGCAACAACCAATGAAATTGCTTGACGAGACAGCGCTGCCAACACCTCGATATCGCTGCTTGCTCGGTGTCGCTGGTGTCGCTGTTTTGGCGGGTCGGTCCGGAATAGTATGGCGTCGGAGGGAAATGCTTCTATTCACGTTGATGTTGTAGTGGATGATTTTCTCGACATTCTTACCGCTGATTGTTCTTCGAAGGACCAACATGTACGGTTTGTCCATGTAAATGTGTGTGATGAATGCCAGGGGGCGTGTAGGGCTGCAGGCAGATGAAATGAAAAAGTTTCTTTGCACAACACCAACACTGTTTTTATTTTCAACTTTGCTAGCAATACAAATTCACACTTTTATGATAGCTCACGACGTGAATAACGTTTTACAATGTTTATTCCGCACAAATATAAGTAATTTAATAAATATTGACCGAGGCCGACCCGCAGGCACCGTTGGTAGGATCGAACAGAGAGAGGGAAATCGGCAGAGGCATAGACAATGCAAAGGTGATAACTTTTTAAAGTAAAATAAATTACGGCCTTGGCACAAAGCTATACTGTTTATGTTGTTCTCAACAGCTACCATGTACCTTATTATTTTTGAGTTTCCGATATTTCGGCACTGTTGCAAGTGCCATGGTCACGGCGTAACTGAAGTTGTTGCGGGTAAGCTGTTATTGGCAGACATATCGGTCTACCCTCCTTCGAAGTCTTTTATTGCGATCACTTGCAGTACCATTGTTCACAAACTCACTATTTTCTCGCACCTGTTCTCGACACACAACACTCACAGTATCCGCACGCGAAACAACATTTTGCCGAAATATATGGTTTTTGCATTTACGAATCACTGGATTCCAGACATTGGACAATTTAAACCCATCCTCACGATTGAAATTTTTGTACTTTGTGATTTCGATCGCTTCCCTAACCAATCTTGGTATGTAATGGCGTTCTGTCGAAATTATCTTAGGGTTATGGAACTCAATCCAGTGATTTGGACCCGATTCTAACAAATGTTCCGCAGTTGCTGACTTCTGTTTGTCATTGTTTTTGACCGCTTTTATATGTTCCTTTATTCGGCAGTTGATAGTGCGTTTAGTTTGGCCTATGTACGAACTACCACAGCTGCAGTCAACTTTGTAGACTCCAGGTTTTTCTAAAGGAAAACTGTCTTTGGGAGATCGCAGACATTGTGCCACTTTTCTTAGTGGAGTGAAGACAGTATTAATTGAGTATTTATTAAGAACATTGGAGATCTTGTCTGTCACTCCTTTAATATAGGGCAGAAACACTGGTTGCCTATCTACCCTGTCTTTTTGGTGTATCATTTTGTGTCTTAGTGGTAACTGCCCCTTATATCCATTGCTCCGTAAGACCTCTCGGACGTGCTTCAGCTCCTGATCTAAATGTTCTTCATCACACAGATCATAAGCTCTGTCAGTCAGAGAAGTCACCACAGAGTTAAGATGCCTAGGGTGATGATGAGAGGTGGCATTGAGGTAGGTGGCGCTATGTCATCGGCGCTTTGTTTGATGAGTGAACGAGTGCTTCGATCTGTTCTTGCCGTTGGATTGAAGTTTACTTTCTGGTAAGTATTATTATCACTAAGTTAACTAAGGATCTTCATGTTATACTCAGTGACGTCCATAACAACTGTTGCATTACCCTTATCAGCTTTAATCACAATAATGCTTTCATTATTTCGAAGCTCCTGTAATGCAGCTAATTCTGAAGGAGTGATATTTGATCTCGGGGGTGCTACATGTCGTAATATGACCGCTATGTCCTGCCTTAATGTATCCGCATCGACAAGAGGTATTTTATTACGAGTGATACTTTCGTCCACTGATCCAATGACTTCTTCATAGGGAATACGTTTAGGTGTAATTGCAAAATTTAAACCCTTCTCCAATATTGTTATTGCTGCATCTGACAACTCGACACTAGACATGTTAACAACCGTTCGAGTTTCGATCGACTTCCGGTAGTAGGCGGCAGGCTTTTGTTTTTGTAGCAACGACTCGAAGTTACGATCATGATTCATACATTTCAGTTCCCCAATACGTTGTACTTGTAGGTAAGTTACACGATCACAAATATCGAAGTCGCTTGGTGAAAGCATCTCACTGCACTTTTGGTGTATTTGATATAAATCACACTGAGTTCGGTCCAATTGGTACCTACAATTTCTTATCGACTTGCGCAATAATTTTACACTCGCATTTCGTAGAATACTCACGGAACCGTGGATGTCTGGTCTAGGTTTTATCCTAACACACACTGGAATTATGTCCGCATCACGACACTTCACTAGAAATGACAGTGAGTTCTTCAAATATTCACATCTTTTCCGCGCGCGTTCTAGGTCTTTTATTATTTTAGAAGTATCCGGCCCGTACCGGTTAACAATATATTGATTTAAACTTACATGGTCATTAACATTAGAATTGATTGTAACGGGATTGCTACCATGTACCTTATTATTTTTGAGTTTCCGATATTTCGGCACTGTTGCAAGTGCCATGGTCACGGCGTAACCATGGCACTTGCCATTGATTGCGTAACCATGGCACATGATATTTCGGCACTTACAACAGTGCCGAAATATCGGAAACTCAAAAATAATAAGGTACACGGTAGCAATCCCGTTACAATCAATTCGAATGTTAATGACCATGTAAGTTTAAATCAATATATAACTAAATAAACCACCACCAGTTATTGTCAGAGTAAGTTAGTAGGTACGTCGGTAGCTCTAACTTTGTTTGCGTTGCCCGCCCAGGCCCAGGATTCGAACTTCAAACCTGAGGTTCAAAAGCCTACACTTTAATCAATCATTTGAAGGCATGCAATGCAGTTTCTTACGACATGTCTACCAAGATTTCACAAATCGCAAATTGCTTACTTTCTCGGATAATTTAGCTGGATTAAACAGAGGTATCGAAACAATCTTAAAGACTTTTGCTGTATCACATGTCTTAAGACTAATTAGGTTTTAAAAAGGTGATGAGTTACCTACGTAAAATCAAGCCCTGTTGATAAAGGCGCCTAGGAAAATGGGGCAGCAATATCAGATCCCATAAAACAACCAATTGATTAGTTTGGATTCTAATTATCTTAAGTCAAGCTCTTTCAATCCAACAACAATAATTTCTAATTCTTATTTTAATAATTACTTTCAGCAACTAAATGATTGCATTCAATTTAGAATTTGATCGATTAATTAAACAAGCAATTTATTAATTTATTCTCACCACTAGGCTAACATTAAAGTTTTTTTCGCTTCACCAAAAGTAGATACTTACAAAATTTATGAGTTATTGAAAGTGGGATTCATAAGTTTGCCTACCTACAACGTACGCCTAGGACAAAAGAATAGCAACATCCCAAATTGCTAAACCGACCAAATCATTTGTTCAGGTTTCTTCTTTCGTAAATTAAGCTCTTAATAACTAAAAAACAAATGAAGAATCATTTCACTTCATTACCTTTTTAATAACTACAGCTAGCAACAAAATACTGCATACTTTAGGATACAAAAATCGCTTGTTGTGAAGTGAAGTTTCCGAATTTGACCGACTTAATGTAGGTTACCTAAATAAACAGGCACTAAGGCAGTAATGGTACCGCCGTTTGACAGAATTCCTTCTGTTTTAAGTACTTATTAATAAGTACTTACAAATGATAACACGTACTGATAATGGTGGTATCCATAAAGGCTTTAACAATTTATGTTCCTTTAATGAAAACCCTTAGCAAAAATGCAAAGCAAATCCATAACGCTGACTTACAACCGATCGAGCTTTGAATTGCCAACTAATGGGCCGCTTGCCAGCAAAGAAGTTGACATCATAACACATCTTCTACTCATTGTTCTATTACTTGTTGTACTTTTCCCGTCACATTTCGCTTCAACACCAAGCGATACGGAGGTCTTAATTTTACCTTCAATCACCAAAAAAGAGTGATCATAGTCAACACTTTTTTAAATTACAATAACAAAACCTTCACGATTTTACTCAATTCAGTTTGTGCAAAAGGTAGACTCACTTAACGATGTGGAATTTTCTACCAGTCATACTTGACGGCTAACCAGAAATTACTGATTGCCTACTTCATTTCAATTTGAGATGTGCGCGCGGATCGCGTTCATCGCATGCATTCGGCTTTTCCTGCCCCCGCCGGCCGGCCAATAGCAAACGAGAACGACACGTTCGGCGCAGCCGCGGCCGGCTTTTGACGGCGAAATCAAAGGCAAATACCTTACCTACTGAAAATTTAGTTCGGTTTCTCACGTCATCGAATGCGTTTGTAAATTGCAAGTATTCTGTTTTCGCGTACGGTTTGCTTTTTACGGTTATTGTTAAGTGTTGTTTGTGATAGTGAAAGCTATTAAAGATGCCCTGGCATCAGTACAGTGCTCGTGAGTTGGTGAACATGGTCTTTTGTTATGGGATGGCTCATGGCAATGCGTCCGAAGCATTGCGTCTTTACGGAGCGGACTACCCCAACGCACATCAGCCTCGCGACCCTCGCGTCATCACTCGGGCAGTTCAGCGTCTTCTTGACAATCAGCCGATAGTACCAGTTACGGAGACGGGGCGCGGGTCAATAACCGCTACCACGGAGCAGGCAATACTGGATGCCATGCAGGCGAACCCTCGTTTGGGCGTGCGAACAGCGGCAAAAGTGCTTCGCAGAAGGCGAGGCCACCGTGCAACACACTTAGTGTCTCATACTACTGTGCACAGGGTTTTAAAGAGGGACGGTCAAAAACCCTTTAAAATTCACAAAATTCATGCGCTTGTGCCAGGTGACATCCACCGTCGCATGACGTACTGCCGATGGTTATTGGGCCAGGATAGAGCCTTCGCGAGGAACGTAATTTTTACGGATGAGAGCACCTTCACCAACAATGAGATGTGGAATCGTCGGAATGCTCATTACTGGTGTGCCGAGAATCCCCATCAGACGCAAGAAACTGGCTTCCAGACACGGTGGAAGCATAACGTTTGGGCTGGCATAGTACGAAACCAAATTCTGGGGCCAGTTTTTTTACCAGCGCGTATGGATGGGGCAGCCTACCTAGGCATGATAAATGACGTCGTGGTAGAGGCTCTGGACGACATGCCACTAGCCCAGCTCCGAGACACCTGGTTCCAGCATGATGGTGCACCGCCTCACATCGTGAGACCTGTGCGTGAGCGCCTGACGGAGTTGTTCGGAGACCACTGGATCGGCAGGTATGGGCCTCACGCGTGGCCAGCCAGATCGCCCGATTTAACCCCGCTGGACTTTTTTTTGTGGGGCTACGTTAAGGACAGAGTGTTTGACCGGCCATGCACAACTAGTGATAAAATGCGTCAAAAAATAATTGACGTAATTAACGAACTTAAACGGCGATCGGGGCGTGGAGGCATACTAGAAAGGGTGCATGAGAACACGCGCTACCGAGCCCGTGTTTGTTTGGCGATGGAAGGTCGCCAGTTCGAGCCGCAGCTGGTTCGGCTTGAGTGGCCTGACCTGGACGACTCGGATTAAGAGTAGGTAAGTACTTTTTTTAACAGATTATTTTGCCGATTGTAATTTTCGTAAAGACGCGCGCGTAGGTATAGCGAACCGCGCGCGGCGCGTTGGTCTCCCGTCTCGTCACGCTTATCGATACGCACACGTTCAAATACACGCACACAAACCTAATCTGTAGCGCTTCGTGCGCGCAGCGCGCTATTTATTGCCGGCAATAAATGCATGATTTATTTTAATGCCTAAAAATAAATGTCGTTTCCCAGCGATAATTTTTGTTACATACGATTCGGTACGATGTACCTAATGCGAGGTTTAAGGCTTCGTTAAGCGGGGCACGTATCTTGCCTTGTCTGGCTTGTCTTATAAATAAATAGACAGGGCAACATTCAAATAAAGTTTTTTTGAAAAATGTTACTCATATGAAAAAGTGGTTTAATTGATTTAGCTCGTTATTTCAATTTCAAAAAGACCTATTATCAGGTTTTTCGCATTTAACGTTACACGTTGTATAAATAATATTATGCTTATGTTACTTTTCTATGCTTTAAATCACATATGTGATGAAGATTATTTGTTATGTAACAGATAGTTGAAAAAAAAACAAATTGAATTAAAACTAAAAGACTTTAAAATCTATTAAAATATTTTTTTTCTTGTCGAATATTGTTAACAATCTTGATAATAATTTCATTTTCATTTTAATAAAAACGAATTTTCATTTAAAAATAAACGCTAATTATAATAATTATCACATGCCTCTGGTATGTTTTTAAATCAAATAATACGTGAATCTAGTTTACTGATTTTATTTTAAAAGTTATGAAAAATTGTTTACATTATTCGACTAGCAAACATAAACGGTATTTATTGAATTAGGAATCATTATACAATTCAGTCACGTTAAAGATTAGACTATTTTTAATATCAAAATAATATTTTTCTATCTTTACCAAAAACACACATGAATAACATCGAAAGAAAAATATATTTGGCCGCCAAACACAAACGTTAATTTGACTGATCCCAGAGTAAGTACCTAATTTTAATTGTATTATGGAAAACATAAAGAACTCAAACCTGGGGCAGTATAGAAAAAAATTGGCTTCTTGGCACCACAATCATGGAAGTTCATTTCTATTAACAGTAAAAATGCTACTTTTCATAGATTATGACAATAAAAACTATTACGTCATAGACATACTTACGTATTCAATTGGCGCACGTATTTAATTTTTACAGAGCTACTAAAAATATAATTGTGGGTATAAAAAACAATGATCAATCAAATTAAGTAAATCTTAATTATTGCATTTGGTTTGGGTATTATTGTTTTGAAATAAGTGGTGATTACAGGCAACTATAATATTAATTCTACATTGACTCGCACGAAAATGGACTTCAGGAATAGAAAATAAAGTAGAGTGATACTTAAACAAACCCCAAACCTCAAGTAACCACGCCTTAAGCGCTTTCCCACAACAAGCTGAAGCAAGGACACCCTCTTAAAATACCTTTTAACTCCAACTAACTTGTTCGGAGCGAGACAGCTGCTAAAGATTCAGGACTCGCTGGATGGTGTAATGCTGCTGTAATTAGTTTCTTACGAGTATCTTGCAAGTTAGTGAAGTTTCAAGAGTAGTTTTTGGCAACAGATCATATTTTACCAACAAATATTATAACATATTACTTAATATGTATAAAAAAATGCTTGTAAAACACGGAATGTGCGGTCGTAGTGTCTCCCACCCAAATACTTTACTAGCCATAATCGTATTCACATCGCGATGTCCTTTATTTGAAGTGGCGTTAGTTTTTGTATCGTGTGTGCAAGCGAGTTTGGTTGATAATAGGTTAGTAAAATATTATATTATAATATTTCACAAAACACCGCGTAACTGGTGACGACTGGGGGCGTATTGCGATCAAAATTAATCTTCAGATTTTCTGGGCAGTTCAATTACCACACAGTGTTAACGAATAGTTATCAATATAGTAATAACAATACGACAATGATATGATTATGAATATTTATGTTATTATATTATAATATTGTTGGTCTTCCGAGACTGCGCCCGCGAGTTATAAGTGGGCCCCTTTCTTTCCCGTCGTACAGTGTTGTTTTATATCCTAAAACTTTCCTCGATAATAAAGCACATATATATTTTTTTAAATTGGTCCAGTAATTTCTGAGATAATCGCGTTCAAACAAACTCTTTAGCTTTATAATATTATATACAATGTGTTAATTTTACACTTGATCAAATTTTTAGGGAGTGCTCTAATGATGGTTTTGCTATGGGACCAATTGAACAACTTTTGCTTTGGGACCAACTTCAAAATCAAGAAAAAAAATCAACTATTCTATAAAAAAAAACTTATTTCACCATCAGTAAAAGTTGTTTAAAACCGTGAGTAGAGCACTTCCTGAAAGTTTGATCTAGTGTAAAATTAACACATTGTTTATTATTGTAATAAAAATTGCTGATTTAACAGTAAAGCAGCGATATATAACTGTCGAAGATGCATCTCAATACGCAACCTGTTAACTTTGATTTTATATTAGTTTTATTTTAAGCTAACCAATTAATTTCATCGTTTCATTATTTCGTAACACATTTCAAAGTAGATATTCAAATTTCTCCCAAAAAATCGTGTTAGCAATCTCTTCCAGGCACATAAAGAACATATTGCACACTCTGCTCTTATATTTGGCCGGTAGCCATATTGGTGACCTGGCTCACTATGCAAACAGGTTAAAACTTTTGTGCTTACTTTTATGCGGCTTCCAACCAGCTCTGCGGTAAAACATGCGGTGATTTTAAATTCAATGAGTTGTTGTCTTAGCTGCTGCAGACATCTTTTTTGAAAGTAACAGCTGTTTGAACTGGTGAAAGGTTCATTGTTGACTTTAAGTTTAAGGTTCGTTGTGTACTATGATGATGAAAATTTAAGTTGTATACGTTTTAACCCTTAAGAAATACGCAGACACATGCGTCACAAAACTACATTATGAAATCGTAGCCTGGTATTAGTAATAAAAAGCTCACAATCTCACTAATTTTGTTCCTAAATATCTCTCTATGGTTCCTAAATCCGAATTGGCCATCTATGTGTATCCAAACGTGTGTGATATTAAAATCTAAATCCATATGTATAATAACTACATACTTACAGCCTTATTCATAATAACTTAAACAGGCTTATAAACCTTTTTTAGGGTTCCGTACCTCAAAAGGAAAAAACGGAACCCTTATAGGATCACTTTGTTGTCCGTCTGTCCGTCCGTCTGTCAAGACCCTTTTTCTCAGGAACGCGTGGAGGTATGAAGCTGAAATTTATATCAATTACTCAAGTTTACTGTCCCTTGAAGCTGTGAAAAAATCAAACTTCTAAGCCAACGCAATCAAAAGATACAGCCGTTTATGCCGCAAATTTTCGACACTTGCAAGGGAATCAAAATCTACAGGGTGTTTCCCGTGAACTCAGAATCTTGAAATTTGGTACGAAGCAACGTTTTATAGCATAGGTCAAGGAAAAATTACGAAAACCATAAATTTTTAGTTACATCACATAATATATATTTTTTTAATAATTTTAAACTTACTACCCATTTCCTCATGAACGCGTAGAGGTATTAAATTGAAATTCATACCAAATACTCAGGTCTATAATACCTTTAAGCTGTAACAAAATCAAACTTCTATGCCAACGCAATCAAAAGAAACAGCAATTTAAGCTGCATATTTTGAAACTCGCAAGTACTCGCAAGGGAATCAAAACCTAAAGGGTACTTCCAGTCGACCTAGAATCTTGAAATTTGGCATGAAGCAACGTTTTATAGCACACATAAAGGAAAAATTCCGAAAACCTTAAATTTTTAGTTACATTACAACATATATATTTTTTTTTAAATATAAACTTATTACTTTTTTCCTCATGAACGCGTAGAGCTATCAAGTTGAAATTCTTATCAAATACTTAGATCTAAATGCCTTTAACCCGTGAAAAAAAAAAAAACTAAGAACAAAAAACGCAAAACGCAAAAGTACAACCATTGATACCGATTGTCGTAATGAACGAACTTTGTAAACCTTGCAGGTTTGTACGGAACCCTCGGTGCGCGAGTCCGACTCGCACTTGGCCGGTTTTTTTTAGCTATTACTCAATAAGAAATCTTCTCAAGCCATAAATACATAAAACACCAATTTTGTCCCCGCGTTGTCTACGCGAAATGTCAAAAATTTTGCTTCAGAGTACACCCGCTGGATAAAAATTAATAAAAATTAAAAGGACGACATATTGTAAACTTGTTCATAACTTACCATGATCTTTATCCTCTATTAACAACCAATAAAACAAAAAAACATGAATACCATATCAGACAAAGTTTTTGGTTGTAATCAAAAAATATTCTTCCAATCTTCCATCCAGTTTTCATATCTCCACGCTCATGTCACCGAGTCTTGATTAAAATAAGTTTCGTTAATAAACAAGCGGAGGACAGCCAGGGTGATTAAAATGCAAGCCAAATAATTTCAACGAGTCATCAGTTTTGTTAAGTATTCCTCGGAAGACCCGCAGTCTTCTTAATGAAAACTTTGATGTTATTCTGTAAGCCTTTTTACCGACTTAAAATAAATGAGTGCAACAAAATGTCAAGCTTACGTACACTAAACGTCTACGCACATCAGGCACCGACTCCAAAAAAATTCGTTTCACAAATAGAAGACAAATACATTATTTTGAGCTTTTTATTCAGTTTTTTTAAATCGGTTTAATTTTTAAAATTATGATTTTTGAATTATGATGCGGGCCTCAACACCCCATGGACCAGCCGTTCCAAAAGCTACCGGAATAAAGTTGTACATCGAACACATATTCATCATATTTTTGACACATATTTCCTAAGCTTAACTACGTCGGTTAGCCCAGTATTTCCAGAAACGTGTAGTATCAATTACAACTCGCTAGCAAGTTTATCGATTCTTGCGGTGAAAGAAGTAAGAAAGTTACACATTGTCACACTCAGATGTATAAAAGTAAATAAATAAAAGCGGAGAAAGACTTTCTTAGTTCTTAACTGAATTAGAAGTTCTTTATGTATTTGTGGTCATTACTGACTTTAATGTTTATTGTGAGTATTTGCTTAGACTCTGAAAATGAATTTTCTCTCTCGTGTCCAAATTTAGTAAATAGTTAATTTCACTTCAGTATTTTTTTTTAAATTGGTCCAGTAATTTCTGAGATAATCGCGTTCAAACAAACTCTTTAGCTTCAATTGTAGAACAATGTACAATATTCTAAATTCTTTACTACTTTATTAATAACAAACAAGAAAAAATAAAACTAAGACATGCAACATAAAAAATAATTACTTAGTCTACCTATTCAAAAACGAAAAATATAAATATTCTAAATGTTTTATTTGTTAGTTAATAGCTTTTGCGTTCTAGAAACAGGCCTTCTTGGAAATATTATATCAAATATCAAAGTTTAAAGAATTGTGGTTAAAGCGGCCACTTAGAACTTTGGACTTTGAACTGCTAAGTTACATCCGACATATTGATCGGATTGAATTGAGGAGTCTCAAATATCCAGATGGCTAGGATTGGTGTGTAGATTTGGTTATGTTTACACAACCACGTATAGTACCTCATCCATATCTTAACCCATGGCCTTAATATCAGACGGAATGAAATAGTCGTGTAGATTGAAAAATATGATGATTTATTTTCATACAATAATTAACAATAATAACTACGCCATATCGACGCTAGTGACTCCACAATGAAAGTACATATGTTTCTCTTAAATATAAGTTTAACTAGAAGTATTCACTTGTTATTAAATATAAATCAAAAACTACTAGACCGATTTTGACTAAACTTATACTGTACCCTTAGTTGAACTATACCTGAATGAACTAAAGAATTATCTCGCTATGACTTGAAAATGTACTTACAAAATTATGCGCACGTGTGTGGAAGCCTTAAGATCAACATACTCAAATATTATAAAATACAAACAATTCACCCACACACATTAAATTTATAACTTCCTCTTTGAAGTCGGCAAAAATAGGGCTCGTGGCAGTTCATGAAATTAGCGCGTTAAAACAATAAAGAAACTTTTCAGCTTCATAATTTTGGTATACCGAGAGCTCGACATGTTTTTACAATTTCAGCCCAGATCCTCTCAAAGGCTTTGAAAAGAATCGATCAATATGAATACTCAGCATGACACCCACATTCATTCGAATCTATTTCCTATTTGATTGATATGTCAGCTAGGCTATTCATGATATTTGCGGCTTTGGCATAATCTTATTTTTGTATCTATTTTTTTATTCAATAGAGTGATATGAAATCTATATAGGTATAGGATATTTACTTTACTATGTTAAGTCAAAAAAATTTTACTACAAATATATAATTACTTCTCTACCTATTTTATAAGCTAAGCATTTTGGTAATAAGCGCCTATCAGATACATAGCCGATCAGATAATGCTATTTTGATGTTTTCAATTCTAACCCAAAATGTATGGAAGGAATGTCAAACTTCCTGACTTTAACTTCAAACCTGTTGTTTTGTTATCGGGCTTACCGTATGGGTCTACTGTGCGATACTTTTTTCTAAACTAAGTAGGATAGTGATCGTTATGTTTATCACACTGTAGTTGTTAATTCTGGAGCAAGAATCTTACCTTTTCGTGACACAGTCTTGACTTGACTTTATTTTTTATTTATTTATACTTTATTGCACACGCAAAAATGTACAAAAGGTTGACTTAACGCCATATGGCATTCTCTACCAGTCATACCTGTGGGCTAAGCAGAAATGATTGTGGGCGGTGCGACAGACAAAAATAAAATAAGTTGCTATTTTAAGAAAAAAACAAAATGCACTAAAAAGTCTTAAATAAACTCTTCACTATTGAAAGGAAAGGAATCCGTTTTAGGCAAAGAATTTCGTTTTGGAGTCGGTGCTGTGATAGTTGATGCTTGATGGTCAAAGTGATGGCACCGACTCCAAAAAGAAATTGATTGCCTAAAACGGATTCCTTTCCTTTCAATAGTGAAGAGTTTATTTAAGACTTTTTAGTGCATTTTGGTTTTGAAGTCGGTTTTTACTTTTTTTAAAAGTTTATTTTATTTCTTTATTTTTAGTGATTACATAAGAGGGGGGAGGGGGGGAGTTGCACCTTATGATTCTATTTTTACGAAGCTACAAATTACCTATCATAAGTTTGGTCATTATAATTACTGAACTCCTAGGCGTTAAGGAGTTCCACCATCAGCTCAGCCCTACAAAATGTTGACTATCAGACGTAACAACACGTCCACATTAAGATTCTAGTAAAGAAACACTATACGTGCCTTTAAAATTTGAGGGTTTTCCTCGAATACATCAAGATCCCATCATCAGATCCCAAAATGGAAAAAATGGGACCAACTAGAAGGTATACCCTCTAAGTAGGTGAAAAATTTTTTCGATTCGGTCGACAAACGACTGAGATATAAGGTAACATACATACAAAAAAAAAATGATAAAAAAAAACAAACAGTCGAATTGATAACCTCCTCCTTTTTTGAAGTCGGTTAAAAAAAGGAAAAGACTAGCACGGAAGGTAATCAATTACTTTATCTGGGTACCGAGAAGTAAATATTTTAAGCTTTTATTGATTATACTTACTTAATTAATACTAATTTTTATAAAGAGAATAAGTGAAGTGTGTATCGTAGACGTGAGCCTTTAGTTACTGTCTGTACGTGTATTTAATCGGAAATAAATGATTTAAAAATTAACAATTTATAAAAAAATAACTTGTTTTAATTGAAAACATCAGAATATCATACTTTGAGAAGCTAAATTATACTACACCAACGCATTCGCATGCGGCAGCGATACGACTGAACTATACCGCCCCTGTCGGTTTCAATGCATCCTAACGCATCTATCACATCTAGTATCTTAAAGTGAGACAAAACATAATATGGGGATTCCGCAAGCCGCATGCGAATGCATTCATGTACTAACGCGGTATACAATCTCAGATAAAAATGACCAAGCACAACACACCAAAAAACCATTTGGTACGGACCATTTTCTGGCCTGCGTCTATTTACGAAATCCAATATTTTCCAGCTGTGATATATAGAAATATTTCTGAAGCGAGAGGTCATTGTCAATAATGAGGCCAGCAATTTCACGCGCGACCTCTACCGGCGTATCTTACGAGCCAGCCGCTTATAGGGAGTAGACGGGAGACTTTGTGTTAAGTGACTAAAAGAAACAAATGGACATTGCTACAGAAGGGCACTTTTTTCTCCATTCGGTGGTTTATTTTTAATTTGGATTTTGTAGTAGTTTAAATATTAAAAAATGAAGTTTACTCCATCCTGAAACATAAAATAACGATTTGCCTAAATTTTGTTGATTGATTTATGAGAAAAGTTAGGCTCCGAATTGAGAAAGCACCGAATTGAGAAAACGATGCACCGAATTGAGATAATGAATCACCGAATTGAGAATAGATGCAACATTATCTAATGTATTGTATTGCATTTTATTGTGTATATATAATGTATTTGAATGATCAAAATAAAAAAAAATACCTAAAGCGTTATGTTAACTGACTGCTGGTCTATCGGTTTATTAGTTTATGTGCCTATCTATATCAATAATTCTTTGTAATGTTAATAATAAAAAAAAACTGATCAACATGTTTATTTTTCGATATAACTAATAATCAGTCTTGTTTTTAAAACTCAAACAATTTAAACATTACAATTTTCAAAGAGGATAACACAATACTTATCGATATATTTATATTTTTATTGTTTTAAATATTTATATTGTCTTTTTATCTTTATTGTCTTTATTGTATATATTTATATCTTAGTCTTATCCTTATTCTTTATTGCTTTACTTAATTGAAGCGCTAAAGGAATCATTCTGCTAACTGAACAAAGTTCAAATTCACCACATGATAGTAGCTAGTTACGTATTGGGAGCCGGGTGGGGAGTTTTTAAAAACTAACTAAATTAATTAAAATTAAAATGCGAGTAATGTCTGCACAGATTCGAAGACGATTTATTACTGGCTAACTAATTCTAAATACAGGCACGGGCCGTTGAGGCTGAAACGGCTAAGTCGATAATAAAATACATGAGCTTGCCCTTAAATTTGCTGAGGCAACCCTAGTCTAAGACAGAAGGGAGAGGGGGTTCCATAACTCCTCCCTCCCTAAGAGTGAAACTATCAGAACGATCATTTTCAATATCTTTCCGATCATTTCGCAAAAATTTTAATAACCTTTTACGCAACACATATAAAGGGAATACAATTAAACATAATATAACTAAACATAATATGACAAAATAACCTAAATTAACACTGAAGTTAATGTCTTTTCTAGCACTCAAAACACTTTCCACTTCCGCACTGTGCTTTAGAGCATATGACATATATTTTATTTCATCCAGGTTAACTCCAACCATGTTTAGTGCGTGTGTGCTTGATAGATTCGTATGACCGTGCATCACAGGTAAGTTTATGATCGGGATCGGTTTCGCGGTATCTAGCAACTCGTAGATATGGTGATTGATTTTGAGTCCAAGGACTTCTAGGTTGCAGGGTTCATCAATAGTAACGAGGTAAGTCCCAAAAATAGGCTGCTTACTGTTCTGGTCGTGGTTATCACACAGACTAGTTATCGTTGTTAGTCTTCGACTATACAAGATCCAATTGTTGGTATTAACCCTCTGGATTCTTACTTCTTCGATTTGAATTTGATGCTGGTGACAATGTGTGAGAGTATCGTCAAATTCCATAAGCTGCTCCGCACATGTAGGTTCATAGCTGACAGCTTGGTTGTCTGGCGTACATAAGAAGTGGTCGCCAGCAGCGAGCGCGCGGCATGGCTTGGAAATTGGTTAGTAATTAGACTTTCTCGCCAATAGGTAAGGAAATTCAGGAAAGATTGATATTGTGATGTTTTGTGACTCGTGGAATATTGGTAAGGAATAAATCTTATAATAACTATAAGTATGATTATCAGTTATTGGTATCACCATTATAAATGTTATCTTGTCTTTCTTAACGTATGATTTGACAAACATTGTTTCCTCTAGTTTAAAAAAAAATCCTCTAATTTAATACCTCGTTAGGTAAATACATAATATTTGCAAATTGAGCTATCGATTTTAAATGATTTAGTAATTCTTTCGAATTAACTATGGATTGATGTAAAACTGACAATTTACTTAAGACTAGAGCTGTTTCAATCTCCCTCAATTGTAAATTTAGACACACAGGGAAAACGCGGAAACTCCTTGAAAAATCCGATCCGGCTGCGCCAGTTACGGTACGTATCGGGAGCCGGGTGGGGAGTTTTTAAAAACTAACTAAATTAATTAAAATTAAAATGCGAGCAATGTCTGCATCGATTCGAAGATGATTTATTACTGGCTAACTAATTCTAAATACAGGCACGGGCCGTTGGGGCTGAAACGGCTAAGTCGATAATAAAATACATGAGCGTGCCCTTAAATATGATAAGGCAAGCCTAATCTAAGACAAAAGGGCGAGGGAGTTCCATAACTAGCTACTTGGTGCAGCATGTTTGTTAGTAAATTATGTCTTCATAATATTTTGTTACATTTAATATTTAAATTCAATTAATCACATAAAATAGGAAATTGAATATGTTAGGTACGTGAATATAATATTGTTAAATTGTTAATTTGTCAATTTTAAGACACTTGTTAGTATTTTTGTACTAACTTACTGATAATTTATAGGGAGATCTGTAATTGGCCATACCCAATGTATTAAAACGTTAGTTATAGCAATGAATGTGCTGTTGATTTTCTCGATAAACAACAATAATCAACAACAACAATTAGCTAAATTAATAATATAAAAGTAAAACCTCAATTCGGTGTAAGTTTTCTCAATTCGGTGCACCATTTTCCACGGAATTGAGATCCATGAAATTGAGAAAATAACACAATACATCAAATTACCCAAAACTGTTATGAGTTACAGTAATTTCTACGAAAAGTAACGATAGAAAGCTGTTAAACACTCAATAGTTTTAGCACAAATCTCATAAAATACTTTGATACATAATTGAGGTGGCACACCGATTTGAGAAATTACCCTGTACCAAAAACATCGAACGATTTCCTACCTTTGAAAATTGCTCCTAAGTGCTACAGATCTCCCGTTTACACTGTTCGTCCGCTCGGGCGCAACTGTCAGATGACGGGAACAAGTAGTGCGCGTTCCTATTATGCATAGTTAGTGCTACAGGTACATAAAAGTAAATTTCACCGAATTGAGGCACAACCCTCTGACAAAATTTAAATGTGTCACTGTATTCAAATTAAAGGATTCACGATATATGTAAGCACGTATATGGCTTCATTATTTATTCCTTGTTATAGGAATGTAGGAATAATAATCAGCAACTTATTATTTTAAAAGATATGAAACGAAAACGAGTAAATTCTGGAAACCGGACACTCCATTTTAGGCCAAATTCTGCCCGTTTTTGAACTTTCCGATTTTTTTTAGACCGTATGTACAACCTGGTGGTCTTCTTGATATGCTTTCCATCAGGCCAAGAGTTGTATAAATACGTGTGATTTTTTTCAGACACGTTATTCAATTTTAAAGGTAGGTTTTTTGCTCCAGTCGGTCAATCAGTCGCTTCTGTAGAAATGCCCAAATGCTTTTAGACAATAAATTGAATCAGCCGTTGCATTTCAATTCATTATTAAAGTATATTTTATTTTAAAAAATGTTCAAACATTTCCGCTAAGCGACGCCAGCGCAGGCAACTAACAACACAAACCGTCACCGTGATGAGTATTAGTTCAGGCAAATGCAGGATGCGCAACCCGTCCTTCCTCAATACGCATGTGGCACAGAAAAAATATGCCGTAGACATAGAATTGGGTATGTCCTAAGTTGGAACAGTTAATTGCAAATATCACAAAATTAATATTAAAAATATACTGATTTCAAAAACTAACTAAAAAGATTAAAATAACACATTTTCATTGTAGTTGCAACGAATGCAAATAGGTTTGTTTCTCAGTAGAGGAAAAATGCGTTGTTTTACGCTTATTAGTCCGTTTTAAAGGTGGTATAATCACCAGACCGATTTTGATGAAATGTACACTTTACCTAATGGAACTAAAGTAGTTTATGAAACTGGTACATAATGAGAGGTATTATACACGAGTGTGAGTTTAAAAAAACGAGCGAAGCGAGTATTTTAAAAGTATCACACGAGTGTATAATACCTAGTTATGTGCAGTTTCATACACTACTTTATCTACTCTCATTGAATACGAACATATCAAATAAAAGATAAAGATTTCCATGCTAAAAAGTCTTGATAACATTTATCGTATAATTTTCTTGACTTTACTGGTACCTAGTAGATTAAGACAGACTGCTGTCGCAGTCTCTAAAATGTCGGGCGGCGTCAAATTTTCTGCACTTTCACTATCAGACATTTTAATAAACACTAATAATTATCTACCGAAACACAAACGTACTATAACGCCTAAATTCCCGTTATCACCGCGCATGCGCCAAAGCGCGCGCAGCCACAGATAAAAAATTAAATAGATGTATCTATGATCTGTAATCTGTATCGTAATGAAAAAAAAATATTATAACATTATTTTGTTAGAGAAATAGTGTCATAATTTTTTTTTTTAATTTCATTTCGATATACTATTTATAAAGTACGTCTATATAAACTCGTTATGAGTTTTGTATTTTGAATTTAACGATATGAGAGTAGATAAAAAAATAAATCATCTCGCTATAACTATTTGTTTTCTAGTAATCCGTGCACAAACATACATTAGGAAGCCTTTATAGATCAACATACTCAAATAATATCAAATTCTAACAACTGCATAACACACAACACATTGCATTTATTACCTGTTTTTTTGAAGTCGGTAAAAAAGTCGCAGATCAATACAGCCACATGACAAAGGCCAAAAGTCTTCAGCATGTCCCACCCTTATTGAGCAAGCGATTCGCTGAGCCATTGATCTTTGCTAGTGATAATGGGTCTTGTTAAGCGATGCCCGACGGATATTAAAATTTTTGGCCCCCTTGATTGTTACACGCAAACATCTATAGTCATTTTAGCGTGATAGAAACATATTGCAATATCTCTTTTTGTAACGTTGCGTGACGAAATATATTGGGTGTGCCTAAATCAAAATATTACTGTCATTAATTGTGTATTATATTTTATTGGCTGTGTTGTTACTTTACTTACATCAACATTATTTAAGTACGACATTATATTAGTTTCGTGTTTTTTTCATGTTAAGATTATTAAAATGATTTCAATGCATCTTTTTTTACTACCACTTTTGCATGCATGTATTTAGCATAGAAATTTAACGAAAAATATGATTATTTGTGACAATAAATTGAGAATTTACTGAATACTTAGAATATAACTTGGACTAACGAAGAAAAGTTGGAGCGCGGAAATTATTTTTGACTGTGTATAAAGTAATCAATTTCGTATTAAATAAAACAGACAAAAGCTCCATTACTTTATAATTATTCAGAATCAAATTAATTGCTAACAAAAATATTCTCTTCCTTAACAAAAACATAAACGTAATTCCGTTCAGGAAAACGTCCAAATTTACTGATACAAAAGCACCACGTCCAAACTTAATTCTGTTGAAGTGCCTGCCCAACAGAATTAGGTAGTTTTTCCTTGGAAAACATTACCCAGTTTGGATGTTTTCTTTTTTGGAACATAAAGAAAGAACACAGTAGATGATTTCACAATTACTAGCGATGCCATACCAGCTTTGCTGTTGAGTTGCGACGACGCTGCGACGTACGAGCGGTGCAACTCCGTCGTTCTTCACTTGTAAACCACATGCCACAAAGTGCGTTGAAACAATGTGTGACGACGCCATTTTTCAAATTGTTTTTTTTTATTTTTATTTCTGTGTATGTCAAATAAACAATAATCCATTCATTCATTCAACGCGTCGTGAGCATGCCGTTCAGATTTGTCGATGATGACGACCCGTCTGGTGTAGTGGTCGAGAAATCGCCTACTACGCAGCGGGTTGCGGGTTCGATCCCTGCACAATACAAACATTTGTGTGCATGAACATGTCTGTTTGTATTGGTCTGGGTGTTTTCTATGTATATCATGTATGTATTTACAAACAAAAAGTACTTAAGTATTATATCCGTTGTCTGGCACCCATAACTCAAGCTTTGAGTAGCTTACTTTGGGACTAGATGGCGATGTGTGAGAATATCCAAAGGATATTTATTTATTTATTATTTATTTGTATGTTTATACCGTTCAAATTTATATGATCCGACGACAGAGCGTCGACACACCAAATTAGCAACGCTTGTGTGGCTTTGCTAGTATACGATATATGATTCAATCGACACAGTTTCCTTAAAAATTAGGAATCTGACAAACGTTAGCTTAAACTCCATGAATAGAGCTATCTATGCAGAGTGTTGTTTTTGTCAGCGACTAGCGACCCAGATGTCGTTGTTCAAATGCCAATATATTTTTATAAATGGTAAAATACCCACAAAATCGATATTTTATTGCAATACAGCGAGCGAGTCAAAACTATCAACACCTGGTCGCCTCTTCGCAGCTTTCTAGCTACGCCGTAGTATTTCGTAGATTCGCAATTGGTTGGTTTTTTTTTTTAAATGTTGTCAAGAGGTTCAATTTATAAAAGTTGCATATAATTGAAAATATTTTTAAGAATATGCATAACTCATATTATCATCCCTAAGTTGGATGTCACTGACCAAAACAACATCCTGTATAAAATTACCGGCGTTTCATTCAATACAATGAGTGATGGAGAACTTAGAATTACTTAAAGCATATTAAATATCCAATTTAGCAATTATCTCTTCAAACATACTGGAATGTGGGAAAATTAAGATGACAATGTTTCTTTTGGAATCTCCTTTACTAAGTCAATTTTTTACCAAAATCTATACAGTCATCACGAATAACGTATGGGTAAAGTTATATACTTTAATGTGAACCAAGGCTCTATAAAACAGGTTTTCAGCAGGTACACGTTTTTATATCTTAATTTATCCCTTAGTAAAAGATGGTATTTGGGCTTCCATACATAAAACTAAAACAAAAAAATGGTCAAATCTACGCTTGTCTATGGATAGGTTTTGTGTGGCAAATGTAAAATGAAATGACATTCAGGTTTCTAAAACAATATTCTCTAAAAGTCTAACGTTTGAGCGATAGACGCTCCCAAAGTGGTTAAATGGGCGTCCCTCTCCCCCTCTAATTTTAAAACTAAGCGAGTGTAAATTTTGAAAAAAATAAACGATGTAATTTTGTACAAAAACTTTCAACGAAAAGTCTGGTTTAAACAGAATCCAATTACTAGTTTTTAAGATGTAGCACATTTTCAACAACACTATGAAAAACACAGTTATAATAATTGCTGTCAATAAAATATTGCGGTATCTGGGCTAAGTGGAAGTAAGTGGATCCCTAATTTATTAAAAGTACGGAATTTCAGTCCAACTCGCACTTGGCCGGTTTTTTTTTCTCGCTTCAACGTTCACCCATCAAAACACATTCACCTATCAAATACTAAATACTTAAACATCAACACTTGAAATAAACATAAACTGTTTAAGGTAGGGCCCGTCGTAGTACATGATAAATCAGGCAAAAGTCTAAACTACAGCCAACTACAGACAGCCAACATCTATACATTCTTAACTTTGCCGGATATATATCCATTTTGATATTCTAAAGTCAAGAAAAAAAATAAAAAAATAAGACATGCATGCAACATAAAAAAATTTTTTTTTAAAGCTACCTATTTCCAAATGGAACCATTTTTTTGCGGCAAGAATTATGATGGAGGCTATATTTCTGCATTGTATAGCTCTTTTACAGTTATTCTCATTCAAAAACAGAAAAGATAGAAATATATGTTGTGTTTACATTAGAAATATACCTAAACTCTTCTCTGATACCATTTGCAAGACTGTTGAACTGTAAAACGCGATCATAAGAGCAACTTGAGTTTCAGCAAATGGCTTTTAACGAGCCCTTTTGATACCATTTGATTTCCTCTTCGGGGTAATAAGACTTTCTTCGGCCCTATTTTTAAATCACTCGCGTCAATATGGCGTGTATTTTTTTGTTATGTTCGCTTTTCGAATAAAAATAATTTGGAAATTGCAGTAATTTAAAAAAACAGTGACTCAATTTTGTAACTACTCGCATGTAACTTAGCGTGATTTTCAAAATCGATTTTTGGGCGAAAATCAATTTAAAAAACAACAATAATACAGCTCTCAGCATAGACACATGTATTGTGAAACTAGATTTTTCTTTTTTAAGATCATTAGCTTTTCAACTGATGTAGTTTTAACTGATTTTCTTTAAAAAAAATAATATTAACCAAAGAATATCCCAAGCCATATTGACGCGAGTGTTTAAAAATTCAGCTCCTAGGGCCCTATTTTTTAATCACTCGCTTTAATATGGTGTGTAAACTTCGTATGAAAACGAATTATTTTTCAATGAGAATCACGCGGAATATAGACGTAATTACTTACAATATTGAGTGATAATTTGTCGAATCACTTTTGAGTGGAATTATACTAATTTTCATTGGAAAATTGGACATTGATCAATGATATCACATGCCACGTTGACACGAGTGTTTAAAAAATACAACTCCTGGTTTGCTGATTTCATTTTGTAGTATCTATTGACAAAGGGTTTATGGGTATTGAACGGTTTGTGTTTTGTTAGAACAAACCTTGGGCCAGAACAAATAAAAGCAGTTAGCATTGCTCATTGAAAATGGATCCTCGTTTGTTGTTATTCATGATTTGTATTACTTACGTATCATATCAAAAAAAATGAAGAAAAAAAAACCGGCCATGTGCGAGTCGAACTCGGGCACTGAGGGTTTTCGTGACAAC